>SNQJ01S0031178.1:25824-72911 GCA_010110895.2 Picea sitchensis
GTGATATTGGTCCATTGTTATTTGTTTTTATTTTTATTTTCATGCTCATGTTTTTATTTAGTTTTTGTTTAATTCTTGTTAATAGTTTAGTTGTTTTCTTTCTAACCTTTTTCATTACAGCTGTCATGACTAGCAGAGCCCAAATAGGCATGTAAGCACTCACTTTTTGCTCACACATCGACGAAAAGAGTGCAAACAATAGGTTTCATGCTAGCAATTCTTCCCCCTTCTCACCATCATGGAGCCTGCTTATATAGGTTAAGAGAGGCTTAACCTCTTGAGGTATCTTTAGGGTAGGTTGAGGAATTCCCTCCTTAGATCAAGGATATTCTGATTGAACCAAGAATTCGAATGCAACTGCCTTCCAAAATTGAAATATCCTTCCCTTATTCTCCTCAATGGGCCAACCACTGCCCAGATTAGACAGCAGTCCCTCAAAAGGGGCATCAGGGCGCTATAGTGCTCCCTAGGAAGCTTGAGGGGAGCACCAGTGCTCCAAGGGAAGTTGGGCGTTATAACACTCCCTAAGACCTTATAGGGGAGCGCCAGCACTCCTAAGGCTGATGCAGAGGAGCGCTCACCTCCAAAACCGTTGTTTAAGAGATCCTTTCAGGTGGTAAGAGTTCCTTTACTTCAGTTAATCATTCTCCCTCCACCAAATCAAGTGTCTGAGTTATTCTAGATGTCTCCTTGGTGTTGTCATCATGGCAGTATGCTTTGTTTGATGTTTGTGACACTTGTGAATGACATGCGACACTTGCGACAGTTGAGAGGATCATGCGACACTTACGACACTTATCAAAGTGTGAAATATTGAGGTTTAACAATATGCACACTTATTTTCCATTCCTTTAGATTAAAGAACATCTCAAGTTGTAGATCTATTCTTTATGGAGGTGTTAAGACTCCATGGTCTTCCGAGGAACATAGTAAATGATCAGGATAGTAGGTTCCTCAACACATTTTTGCAGGAACTATTTAGGTTATCTGAGATAGAGTTGAAACCTAATTCTAGATATCACCCCCAGATAGATGGGAAGACTGAGATAGTAAACAAATGTATTGAGGGGTACCTGAGGAACTATGTTTCAGGGAAGTAGTGGGCATGGATAAAGTGGTTGCATCTCAGGGAGCATTGTTACAATACCACTCATAACATGTCCATTGGGATGATCTAATTAAGGGCATTGTATGTCTATGATGGTCCATCTTTTTTGGATTTGGTGTTTGGAGAGAGTAGAGCTCCCAAGGCCAAAGACTGGTTGTTGGAAAGTTAGGACATCTTGAGAGTCATGAAGGAGAATTTGCAGGCCGCTCCAAATAAGCAGAATATGTATGCATATAGGAACATACTAGAATATAAATTTGAGATTGGGGACCTAGTCTTCCTCAGGTTGCATCCTTACAGATAGTCATCAATGAAAAACAATGGTGCAGACAAGATGAAGCCTCACTTTTATGGGCTCTACAGAGTGATCAGGAGAGTTGGGGAAGTATCATATGAGTTGGAGCTACCAAAGGGTAGCTATATCCAAAACACCTTCCATGTATCCTACCTCAAGAAGGCATTGGGATAGCAGGTCACGACTTCGGCATATCTTCCTCCACTAGATGAGGAAGGGAAATTGGTTCCAACTCTCGAGAGGGTATTTGATGTCAGGGAACAAAGGAGGAGGAATATAGTCATTCAAGAGTACTTGGCTGTATGGATAGGATTGCTCGCAGAAGATTCTACTTGGAAAGGAGAGAATATCTTACAACACCCTAATTTGGAGTTGCTCGAGGAAAATAAATCTTGGGAGCCAAGGAGGTTTATTTGGTGTCACTAGGTCAAAACAATGAAATCCTAAAGTGACATTAAATAAAACAAATAATTTTATTTAAATGAAATTGGAGGGAATATAAAGTGAGGATTTGATTTAGTAAAAAAAAAAGTGAAAGTTCTAGAAGACATGGAGAAAGTATAAAAGGAGGGGTAGAGACTCACTTTGGCATTATGAATTAATCTCTCATTTTGGAGTTCTCTTGGAACCAATGTTTCATTGGGGTTTAGAAAAAACATTCCACTACTATAGTTTAGTTTCGATGGTGAAATATCCACCCTATATAGACAAGAGGGAAGTCCAATTAGGATTTCCAGTAGAGCTTTAGTTGGAGGTTTGCACAGGGATTTTGTGAATGTTTTTCTAGAGAGACCGATTCAGAATTTCACAAGAAACATGAGGGTTTTAGAGAGACAATGGTTTAGGGAACCCTCATGGGTTGAGTAAGAGGCATCCTACAAGGCCCCGCTAGACATTAGGAAGTTTTCCCACGAGGACCTTTGCGATCGGGGTTGTAGTAAGCTGATTGGATTGGGTTCGTATGGTTACAGGAGGGACTGAGAGCCCGCTAGAAGAGAGGACATTTTTGGAGTAGAGAATCACAATGAGCATCATATATTTGGCATCATTCCAAATTTCCTTTTTATTGTTTATGTTAGTAGATTTGTGCAGCTTCCTTCCAACTATTAGACTTGTGTGTTCAAGAGTATTTTGTAGCTATTACTAAAACCATTAGATATCATTGTATTGTTGTGATTGGGGGTTTCCATCCATAATAAGATGCCATGGTTATCTTCTTTATTTTTTGTGTAATGAATGTATGCAATCTGTCTGGAAATATTCCTCTTTAAGCAAATTGTTTTTAAGTAGTTAACAACAACATTAATACAAAGTGTTTGACATATTTGCATAAGGGAAAATAACAATTTCTGGATAGAAAATATAATATTCACATATAACCTAGTTGGGTACATTACATCCAACCCCAGTGTTAGGCGAAAATATTTTCGTCTAATTCCGTCGTAGTAATTTCCCAACCATTTAATTTATCAATCCGAGGTTCGTAGGCTTACGAAGCACATGCGCTATATATGCAGGATTAGGCACCTAACTTCTAATCTAAGAAAATTCAATCAAATCCTAACTCTTTCATTCCACTTAATAAGACTTAGTTGTTGTAGGAAAGAAAACACTAGCTCCCCTTCAGGAGGTCCTCTCAAGATGTTTCACAAAACCTATCAACAATCAAGATCATCAAGTAAACACTCATGCATTGAAAATAAATACATTTAAAAGGGCTTAGTTGTTGTAGGCATGAAAACACTAGCTCCCATTCAGGAGGTCTTCTCGGAATCTTTCAAATAACCTATCAACAATCAAGATCATCAAGATAATTCTAATAAAAACAATAAAGCATATAAACCTATTCAAAGCATTAAAACAAGAAGAAAATGCCTATTCCAAGCATTAAAACAAGAAGAAAAATGCTACTATGATCTATTTTGGAGTGAGCTCAATTCTCCCAAGAACAAAGTAACACATAACCTAAAGAATTCTAAATCTAAACTCAGAGAGAATGGAAATTGATGTGAAAGAGGCTTGATCCTTATTTCATCATAAGTTGGATACACGTTCAAGAGTCCTCCCCTTGAAATGGAGGAGGCACTCCTATTTATACAAAAATTTAAGATAAATTAGATCCACAAATCTCTCTTAGATCCACAAATGTATCATTTGGTTACAACCATGTGCTCACACCTATCAAGTGATATCTCTAAAAATCCTCTCACAAATCTCTCTTTCATGATTAATCTCCATCCAAGATACTTGAGTAGATCTCCAAATCTTTATCAAATCTTCAAAGGGTTGAAGATGGAATTCGAATTTGAGGCTTGATGGTCAAATTTGGCTTGGTTGGAGTCTTAAAATACACCTGTAAACATCATGAAACTCATCCCACTTTCATATATAAGTGTAAACATGTCATTTTTCCAATATTTAATCATAAATTCACTCAAAAACACTAAAATAGATGCATTGGAAAATAATATGTCTAAAACCCATGTAATCATGAAAATGGTTTAATGTAAGGGTATGGGAAAGCGGAATATGGTTAAAAGTGAAGTGAAAGGTTGGTAAAAAGATGGTACTTTGGCGACCCAACACCCAGCTCCATTGAATCCTTCCATTCTTGGATCCAAATGGTAGTACGCACCATATCAACTATCTAATTGATATAAAAATATCATTTTCATGTGTGTAGTTGTTGGATCAAGGATATGGGGAGAAGATAAATGACCCAAATACCTGGCCATGGGTCTATTCCAATTTTCACCTTTGTAAATTTCCCTATTCACCATGCAAGTCCTTCCCCAACAATATGAAAAGATTTTGCAACATCCTCGACCATCTAGGCCAGACCACACTACCACAATATTCTCGGTTCAAACTATGATATACATGTATATCTAATGAAAATTTAAATAGACATAAACATTTTGCTACAATATATTTTAATGTGGAAATAACAGTAAGTCTACTCATGCAACAGATACAGGAAACACTCATAACATTATAACACATGTGCAATATACACAACATATAATTAACATAGAATTGGTACTTATATTTTTATGAGAATTCCACTGACTTCGTGCAAAGCTTCCATGAACCTCCCAGCCTTATAAAATGCCTTTGGTGCAACAATCAGAGTGCCATCAAGCTCACCAAAGAACTTGTTCAACATCAACACAACAAACACATCGAGCTACACATGCACTTCATCAGAAAACTCATTCATGATCAAGTTATTGAAGTGCTCTTTTTCCCTATAGAAGATCAAGTTGCATAGATTTTCACAAAGTCTCTTACATAAGTGAAGTTTTCCAAACTTTGATCTATGTTAGTAGTTCAGGAAGTTGTCATCAAGGGGGGATATGCTCTAATTCCTCCTTCCTTCTCCTATTGTGTCACTATTGTAAATCCTTCAATCCTATCCCAAGTTTTTCTTAAGGGGGGATGGTAGGATAGTTAGAAACTTAGGAGTTAGTTAAGATCTACTTGGTCTAATGTGTCATTAGGTAAAAAAAAATTTCTTAGTGTGTTTCTTTAGTATGCATTAGTATGCATTTGTAGTTAGGAAATCCAATGGTTACGATATGTTCTCGACATAGAGTGATCTGACGGTTAATATTCTCCTTCATCTTAATGACAATTGATTTGTGGCTTAACACCCAATTGGTCCATGATGTCTATTTAAAGAGCATGGAGGGTCATTTTTCGATGATCGATTGTGAGAATCTGTCTTGTAAAATCTCTTTGTAATCTTTTTCTTTTACATTAATAAACTGTTCCAAGTGGCCGCGTTGGTTGGGGCCGTGGATGTTTCCTCGTAGGGTTTTTACCATGTCAATATCGGTGTGTTGATATTTGATCAGTTGTGTGAGTGGTTACTGAAGGTGTTCATCCTCTGTTGGAATACCTATGTTGTTGAACATTTTTCTAGTCGTTGTTGCTATATCATGGGTTTTCTCTCAAGTGTCTACAGTTTCTCAAGTTTAAAATGCCACCGATTTATTTTCATCTTCTTTTCTTTCAAGAATGCAGTTATCCATTTACCAAAGATATCATAATACCAAAGAAGAATAGTTGTCATTCATAAATTTCATTGCACATTGTAAAGCATTTTGTTTCTTATTCTGGTTAGCAGTCCATATTTTATAGTTGGAAAATCTAGTCAAATTTTGGAGTTGTATCACAGAGTGTGAAAGTTTTGTGCCTTTTTCCTTCTTATTCAAGCATTTTTTACAAATTTTCTTATGTTGTGAAGAAGTGGAATTGAAAGTCACAAATTATAAATTAATAGAAGACATGATAGATGGGGGTATAATAAAGTGACAAGAGCTTGTTGACACTCTAGAAGAAAGAATATTCTTGAAATCCAAAAGTGGTTAATATATTTATCCCAAAAAGAAGAGTTTTATAGGACATATTTGGAAGGATGTTCATCAAGAGAATATTTATATCCTATCCTTTTTTCTTTATGCATTCTTGAATTAGTCAAGTGCATATTTATTTAGTGCAACAATAGAGAGCCACTATTGAATATGGTAATGTTGTATAATATTTCATTGTCAGAACAAAGACAAGTGTATATGCTAGTGTCTTCAAGAAGGCTTTACAACCAAACAATCTCTATGGATAGTTTATGTGAGCATGGGACCCGAAGCTGATTTATTTCTTTTGTCTCATGAAGCTAGTATGATGCCTTTGTGGCTTGGATATGGAAAACATATCAAAAGAACCAACCTCAAGCACAACACTATCTTCAGTGAGATAATGGATGAAATAGAGAAAATACAGATAATTTGCAAATTAGGGATTGGATCCGGTTATTGCAACACCAAATTGTAATGGTACTCCATTGAAGCATACCATGTATACAGTCATGGGAGGTTTAGAGGGTCTACAATTTGAGACAAAAGTCATGAAAGAGGTTGAGTTCATGGTTTTGAATACTTTTCACTATAGAAAAAATCAATCAAAAAAACATTGATGGCCTTAAAATGCCATTTCTAGACCCTGTAAAAAACAAAGTTTGCAGCAATAAAATATTTTTCCTCTATTCTAGTTATAAATATTTCAACTACCAAAGTGTTCATCTATTCACCAAGAATCAAAATGCAGACATGTGGGTATGTTTGTAAGGTTTGAAAAAAACCTACTAAGTGGTGGGGGGAATGAGAAACAACCCTTGTGACTCCATACAAACAACATATGATTGCATCCCTCAACTACAACATCAAACAAAGTACAATGATTTGTTTGAAAACTAACAATTTCCAAAATTCTGTTTTTAATTAAGTACATAATTGATTTACTTATATCTTGCAAATCGTACATCGGATGGCCAAAAAATTTGGAGGACAAAAGCACTACAATGAGAGAAGCAAACACACAAAATTTCAGGCAAATCCAATTCAAATTTTTTGAAAAATCATCCATTGTCACCTACAAACATATTTCTTATTTCTCAAGAACCATGCATCAGATGGCCATGAAATTTGGAGAGAAACATTACAATGACAGAAACAAACACGCATAATTTCAAGGAATCTAGTTCATACTTTTCAATAAATTTCCCACTGTCACCTACAACTATTTTTCTTATTTCTTGAAATATGTTCATCGAATGAATGAAATTTTTGGTAGGAAGAGTCATAAAAGCAATACCCAAAAACTCACAAAATTTGCAAGAACACAATTGATAAATTGTGAGAAAAATGGATGGAAAAGTATGCTACATGAAGTCTATTATAGGAAATCCGATAACCATTGATTGGTTTACATATTACTGCAACCTTAAACAAAAATCTGCCACATGGGTTTTTGTGCAGGCCTCATGGAATGGTTCGATACGTATCGAACCAACTTCAAATTCAATAGGGAGAGTTTTAGATCATGGTAAAACTTAGAGTTATTGGGATTTGGGTGACCTCATGATGATATTGTTGATGTCAAAGGGGAAGATTCGTTGTTGCAGGAGACAAAAAGAACAATTCCAAGAAGTAAGTGTTGTCACACAAGAACCAACACTTACCAAGCTTGTGATTGTTACACAAGAACCAACCACAAGGAACTCAATTGAAACTCAAGCCTAACGAGGCAGGTTCTTCCACACATAAACACATACTTATAAAAATTGTGGTTTCTACACAAGAACCAATCTCAAGAAGCTCAGCTACAACTCAAGTCCTTCTAGCTCGCTGCCCAATCTTTCAAAGGAAGAAGACCCAATAACACATTTCATAAGAATTAGATGTAGGGATGCATGAGGACATGCGACACGTTCAGTTGGGGGTATAAGTTGAGTCACCAAATCACCATATTTTGACATCCTTTTCCTTGGACTTCTAATCCTTTTCCTCTTCCCAGTAACTTTGTTTTACTCCATTTTAATGCTTTATGTGAGATTATATTTAACATATTTTTCAATGGATTTTTTTTAGTATTTTAAGTGAATTTATGATTAAATCTTAAAAAAATAGCATGCTTCCACTTATGTTTGAAACTTGGGTTAGTTTGGTGATGATTAAAGGTACATTCAGAGCTTCCAATAATGCAAACTTTTATCACATAGCTCCAAATTCGAATTTCCTCTTCAACCATTGAAGATTTGATGAGGATTTGGGATGATGATTTAGACATATTGGGTAAATAAGAATATTGAAGACTTGGATAATATTTTTTATCAAATATCTTAGAGATTTTGGAGATATCTTTGATTTTCTTTAATCTTTAGCAAAAGGTTGTAACCACATGAGAGATTTATGGATCTGAATTAATTAGTGATTATATTAGTTTCAAAACAATTTTATGTATAAATAAGAGTTCCTTCTCCATTCCAAAAGGAGGACTCTTGGAACATATTTCTAGATTAAGATGGAATAGAGTAAAGCCTTTTGATATTTCTCTTCATATAGACTTGTCATTCTTTAGTTCTATAAATAACATGCTTTGATTTAGTTTTATGATGTTGTAGTTTAGTCTGTTATCTTATTCTTGGGAGAATTGAGCCCACTCCATATAGATCATGGTCGTCTTTTACTTCATTTTATATGTCTTTATTTAATTTTGCTATTTGATTTCATGAATAGTCTTATTTTTTTGGAGGTCAATTTTCTTTTAAGCAATAATTCATAGAAACAAGATATGCCTAATTCATATATAATCGACCTTTCAAGTACATGATCATTGTCAAAAATGATTAAACTTACTTTTGATTGATAAAATACATGATTAATTAAATTCATTTATCTTCATTTATTTTCCATAAACATCTAGATAAATAATATCGTAAATAATCTCATTATACAGATACAATGTTTGCATTTCACACATTTACAAACTACCACATTAATAATTTTAAATGTAAAGACATATAAATATAGTGACCAACCTAATTCGTTCGGATTTGTATACATATTTATTTTTTTATGCTTTGGACAAATTATTAACCAAATTAATAAAGTGAAGTTTATTTGCAATTAAAGTAACTTGGATTACTCGACACACGTTGCCTTCTCGTAATATTATATTTATAATATTATTAATTGTGTGATTTGACATTTACTTTTGTTTGTTAAATATATTTTTTATAAATTTTTAATATTTATATATTTTTAATTTATGTTCATGTAAATTAATAAATTAAGAGTTTATTAACCTGTTAAATTTGAATAAAAAAAATTAAAAAATAAGATTCAATCATTTTACAAATATTAAATAAAATAATATTTAACTTATTAATAAATATAAAATAAAAATAACATACTTTTATTTAATTAAATTGTTTCCAAAATAATGAATTCACCATATATTATCTTATCTAAGTTATAAAAAGTTATAAGCCATATAATATTCTAATACTATTTTGATTAATAAATTTAGTTTATTAATAAAATTTTGATTGAACATTTTTAAAGTTTAATTATTCATAAATATTAAAAAAACAATGTTTAATTTATTAATAAATAAAAAATATAAATAATGTACTTTGATTTAACTAAAGTGTTCCAAAAAAATAAAATCACTTTAAATAATTTCAGTCATAATCTTTTTAATTCTTTTAGACAATGTTTAACTTATTAATAAATATAAAATATAAATAACATACTTTAATTTAATTAAATTGTTCCCAAAATAATGAATTCACCATATATTATCTAAGTTATAAAAAGTTATAAGCTGTATAATATTCTAATACTATTTTGATTAATAAATTTAGTTTATTAATGAAATTTTGATTTAAAATTTTTTAAAGTTTAATTATTCATAAATATTAAAAAAACAATATTTAACTTATTAATAAATAATAAATATAAACAATATACTTTGATTTAACTAAAGTGTTCCCAAAAAATAGGCACCTTAGATCATTCCAGTCATAATCCTTTTAGATAATTTCAATGATAAAAAGTTATAAGTTGTAAAATATTTAGTAATAAAATTTTGATTTAATGATTTAACATTTTTAAAGTATAATTATGTGATATTTAGAATTTTAAAGAATGGTGTTTAAAAGATATCAAGTTATTCATAGAAAATTAAAAAATATTTTTCTTTTATTTAAACTTTACACTATATAAAATGTTCAATATATATCAAACAAAATTTCACTCTTAATAACAATAATAAGATATTATCAAACTAAACATCAAGTTGGTATATATCCCATATGTAAACCCTTGAAATTTAAACAATATTTTTTACAAATATCACTATGCAATAGAATTTTCAAATTCTCTTGTTTCTCCTACATAATAATAATTATATATATATATATATATATATATAACATTTAAAATTATATGTATATTTTTTTATATAGTTTAATACCTTTTTTCATGATTTTTTTAAACTTACATTTAATATATATGGAATAAGAGTATAAAAGAGAAAATCATAAAATAAAATAAAATAAACTTATATATATGAATTGGTTGATGAGATAAATAGTTAGAAGAAAAAAAAATTAAGAAAATATAAGGATGTAATCAACCTAATCTAGAAGATCAAAATTATATCTCTATTTTGACAAGTGTAAAGAAAAAAATAAGACTTATTAAGATAAGAACAAATTCTCACAAGCTCCATAGTGAAACTTGGGGTTGGTCAATTCCTAAAAAGCCATGGGATAAAAGAGTGTGTCATGTTTGTGACACTAAGAAGGTTGAAGATGAAACACACTTTCTCTTAGATTGTCTAGTCTATACCCATATTAGATCTCAATTTCAAAATCTTTGTCAGAGTATCAACCTTCCTAACCTTTTAACTCAACAAAACTATGGTGATCTTGGAAAGCTTATATGAATGATTTTGGAGCACATAAACAAAATTCTAAATAATTAAAAGTAATATCTTACTCTCTCAAGATCTAATAAACCAATTTTGTCTCAATGAACTTAATCATTATCATCATCATCATATATAATTCATTTAATTATAAAAATAATAATAATGATTTGTAAAATTTAATGTTGAAATTTTAGATTTAATTGTTATAAAAAAAATTGTAATTTTTATTTGAATTTTATATATATATATATATATATATATATAATTTTATAGATAATATTTAATTTTACTTTTTTTCCTTCACAATTATATATATATAATATTCAAATAAAAATTAAACTTAAAATTTCAACATCATATTTTACAAATCATTCAATATGTACAAAAAAGCATTCAATATGTACAAAAAGAGAAGAGTCAATATATTCTTTGGGAAACCAAAATGACCTACTTCTAACAGAAACCAAGTTAATAAACTGATCAGAAATCAAGCTAATAAACTGATCATATCCATAATTATATGGGAAAACAAGTTAATAAACTAATCATATGTTTTATGAAAAATTGTAAAACAAAATTCTAAAGAATCACAAGCAATCACTTACCCTCTTAAAATGTGATAGACCAATTTGGTCTTAGTGGACTTTAATCATCATCATCATAATTTTTTCTCATTTTTAATATTTATCATTATTCACTCTTTTAATTTAATTTATGTAATTTTTCTATATCATATACCACAACTTTATATTTTCAAATATATTGTACAACTATAACATTAAAATATTTGTAAGATATATAAACAACTTTACTACTAATTTTACTTATTATATACAATTCTCAAAAATCAAAATATAATTCAAATTGCAAAATATTGGGTTGTCTAACAGTTTTAAGTTTTGGTCATCTAATTCAGTGATATAAATCTGTAGCAAATGACAATTTATGTTGTTTAAATTGATTTTTTGAATGCATAAATGAATTCAACTTGCTGAAAAACTCTGAAACCTTCTGATTATATAGAATTAACCACTCAAATATAGAAATCCAACAGTGCTTTACTGAATTTGGAGAAAAATTAAACAAAAAAATCTAAAAACAAACCAAAACTTAGGACACTTAGACTAAAAAAAATATTGGATGTATAATGCACATTTTGAAAAGCCTTATCCTTCAAATTGCGATAAAAGACATGGATGTGAAGATAATTGTGATTGAGGGGATGGGAGCAAGCCACAATGCAAGTACTTAATCACTTCTCTTATTCTTTGTGGTTTTGGTGAACAATAACTAGCTTGCTCCACAAAATTCAATGCTGCGGGAGGTGGTATATACAGAGTCAGATATATCCAAGCATATATATCAAGAAACTCCGACGGTATATATACCAGCCCTGCAACATTGAAGCCTACACATCAGGCTGGTTATTGATCACCGTGTTACTAAGATTTCATTGTTAGGAAGTAGTTATTTTGTTTTGTTTTCAGAATATTCTTGTTATCTAGTATTACAATTAGAGTTAGCGGGGACATACGTAGTGACGATCAATAAGTATTTGATCCTTATTGATCCTTACTAGAGATAGATAACTATATGGCATTGATCCTTAGATAAGTATATGGCATTGATATTTATTGGGGATAGATAAGTATCTAATTACAATGTATTTTGTGTTGACGGTGTACAATTCAAACATACAGAGCATTAAATGACCTATATTCAAAGTGATAGGTAATTATTTTCTGAGATACATAATAAAATTTCTTCACATAAATCTGTTCTACCTAAAGAAAAATGGACAATTTTAGTGATAAGAGTCTGGAGCCTATTAAAGATGGAGTTTTTTAATATTTGTACGAAGTTTTTGAATATTTGTAGACCTTTTTTGGTAATTTTTATGTGTTGGTCATTGGCGGTAAGGAAAATAGGGTTTGTAGAGGGATTCGAGTACAACCAGATTCACGTTATGATGACACCCTTTCTAGTGCAGGGTCATATCAATCCAATGTTATAGTTTGCTAAGTGGCTCTCCTTTAAAAATGTGGAAGCCATATTTTTGACAACGGAGGCAAAATGTAATTAGATGTTACAAGCGCAAGGCACATCATATGGAGCCTCAAAGAAGTTTGGTTTGAGAAAATATCAGACTGAATGACTTCAGATTCTAAGTGGAACGATGTATTTATTATGTCGAAGATGTTATACAAGATAGGAGGAGTGTTATTGGGAAATCTGATAGACAGTCTCAATGCTCAAGGCACCCAGATTTCTTGCATCGTTCGCGACTTCTTTCTTGGTTTGGTTCCAGAGGTTGCAAATAATGTTTTTTTTCTGGACGCAATCTTGTGCAGTTTATTTGGTGGTTAAGCACATATTGCAACTCCGAATTGGAATATCCTTCCAAGTAATCAACAACATGATCATCTAATGCATGTGGGTGTTGTTGGTCTTCCTTACTGATAAAAAATTCCTTATGTAAAACAATGCCACTGTGAATGCAGTCAAACTTCCCTATTTCTTTTGTTCTCTCATGATTTTCTTTCAACCATTCAAAGGAATAAAAACATAAAGGAAAATAGTTTTGATCTGTAAGTCCACTGCCTTCTTCATATTCAACATTATGCCTGGGGGATTTCTGATTGAAACATTATAAACATTTTTCTTCAACAAATTTAAAGAACCAAAACATAATGGCAAGGTTCTTTCACCTGATTCAAAACCTCCTTCATTTTCTTCACTATCGTTAATCCCTTTGGACTATTGAACACACACATTTTCAGATGTATCTTCTACCAATGGCTACAATTTTGAACTGACAAGATCTTCTATATAACAAGTAACAAGGTCATCAGACAGATGAGGAGATTGTTATCTTGTTAATTTTTTCTAGTGAATTAGTGTGATTTGTCATTAACACACATTCCTTTGTTTTGATGATGATCTTAGGATTTTCTTTCAACAACTTGAATTAAGAAAATCATAAAGGTAAAGAATTACCTTCGGCTGATTCAATACTTTATTATTTGTAATTGTGATATGTAGGTTGATTTATCTCATTATACTGCTGAAAAGGAACATTTTCTTATAGAGAACATGTAGTTGGTTGCTCTAGGGAGTCAACATCATAATCACGATCATATTCATCATATATAGGCAAATCAACAACATATGCAATGTCATCTAACAAGAACAAACTTGGAATGTCAACCTGTTCTTCAACAAACTGATTTGCAAACTCATCTTCTTGATTGTCTATAAATGAATACACAAAACAATCAGCCTCCTGCTTATCATGGGATGGATCAGAAGGTAAATCAACACCTCTTCTTTCAACAAGTGGAACACAATCTTTTGCAAAATCATGAGCATTGGAAACTTCAAGAGGACCTATGATATTGTCAATTCTATGCTCAAGATCCCAATCAACTATTTTCTTTTCATATTCACTTTCATGTTCATGAGCATTCAGCCCCTCATTTTGGATCTGTTTACATGCTTAGATGTTGTGTTGAATGTCCTGAGCATCATTTAAAAAAATTTGTAAGGAATTAGGTCTTCTTTCCATCAAGAGGAAAGATGAATCTGGATGAAGAGTAGTTTCATAATGGAGCATGGAAACAAATTTAGTGAGTTGAATTTCTTTGGAAAAATTGTAATAGATACTGGAAAACCTTCTATTGCATATAGAAATAGTTTCATTGCTCTGCTTTTTTAAGGCATAGAACTCTATAAGTTGTAGATCCAAATATTTATTCCTACCCCAAAACCTTGAAAAACATCCTTCAATTCTTCCCATGAGCTAATTGTCTTCGGATGAAAATGTTTAAACCAGTCTTCGGTGTCTCCTTTCAAGGATTGAGAGAAGGCCCTCATACAAACATCATCATGGTCAATATCAAACAAATATACAAAATTCTCAAACCCTTGGATGTGTTTTTCAACTGAGATGGTATCAGGTTCCCCATCAAACATATACTCATAGTGTTTTGGAGGAAAATCATGAAGGATGTGGGGTAACTTTAAGGGTCTGTATCTATGTTGAGTCTTGGAGGGTGTTGGATCAAGTTCAGGAGATGAAATATCAACCCTAGTCCCATGAGGCTCATCAACTTGGTTATTGTCATCACAAGGCCCAGATGGATTTTTTTTATCAAAATCAGTGATAGAGTCAGGATATGAATTTACAACTTTAAGAGGATGATATACAATTGCAAGATTCTCATGATCATGATTAGAATGCAACAAGTAAAGAAAAATTTGTTTATCATGTTCTATGAAGGAGCAAAGGAAATTTATAACAAACAATAAAATGCTTTGGAAAAAATCAAATTTTAAGTACTTGTTTTCTTCCATAATGTCTTTTCATACCTCTGTCAATGGATCTCATTTTATAGTGGAGTCTCTGAATTGCATTTGAAGCTTGAGCGGAGTCGCCAATAATGTTTTGGAAGCTGGATTCTGTATTGAGAGTGGAGTTGCCATTGAAATTTTAAACTTTTGGATTCTTCTACCAGTGGAATCACCTTCAAAATAATTTTTTGATGTGTGGAGTCACCAGAGAAGGAATACAACCAATATGTGCCCAAGTGTCTGCTGCTCTCAGACCTTAGAACTTAACCATGGCATTCCTTCCCAGGGATTTTTTTTTTTTAATTTCGTCCTCGGTGATGACGCCATAATGTTAGCACTTTGTAAATTTTGTCTTGCTAAATAGACAAAAGAGAGACATAACTGTTTCAACCTATTTTAGAGCTGAAGCACTAGCCTATTCAACTCAGAGAGGGATCTCTTATGTCACTTGATATTTATTTGGAAATCAATGGCTATATTTGGTTTGTTTTGGGGAGTATTATAAAGTTGTTGAAGAAGTGGGGGTGACATTTGGGCTATGGAATAATGTAGTGGCAGGTCATTAGAAATATCTAGAGGACAAAGGATAAATGAGGCAATGAGTCTGAGTTTTCAAATTGAAATTTGCATGGCAAAAGAAGAAAAAGGAAAACACATAACTGCTTCAGAGCATATTAAAATGAATTCTGAAATAGTTGAGAAGAGAATCATATGAATTTAAATTGATAAGTCTAGAGCATCATCAGACAAATTCCAGACTTTTAACTCTCCAATTTAAAAGAGGAAATTGCGAATCGAATTTTAAAGACACAGGAAACACACGCTATGAAAGAAGACATAACTCATATCACATCCAATTAGAATATTTTCATAAACAATTCAAAATGCTTCTACATATGTATTCAATTTAGTTCCATGATTTTACAAAGTCTACCTGCAATGAGGGTAGGCCCCCTCCTCCTTTCTTTTCATCCTAGGGATAATATATATAGAAAATTTACATGCAAGATTCATAATGACTCAAATTCCCCATAGTCTAAAGATAGAGATCGGTTACACAAAAGAGTAACACATCACAACTATTCTCCTACTTTACAGGGAGCGTTACAAACATGTCTTACATATCTGAGGCTTTTTCATTGAATTCCATATGTCCAAAAAATTTTGAACATACTTATTTCAAACTGAGAACTTATTTCATCTTGGATATTTCTTCTTTCAGGGTGTTCAACTAGACTGGTTGATTTTCCCCAACACTTTTGACCACCTCATCTCTTACTCTTGTCTTCTTCCGCTTGCTCTGCTTCCCCCTTTATTCTTGTTTGTAGCACTTCTACATGTTTCCATTGATGATTAAATCCCGCATGATAGAATTTAGTCTGACATCTAACTCTGGTTTAGTCGTAGGGTCAATATGGAATTTTGTTGTTAGTATCTGTGCGATCAACTTCTCTTTATTACTCATTGATGGATTTTCCATGGTAGTCGAAAATCCTGTGTCATTGGATGTTGTTTGATCAGCCTGATCCATGTCTCCCAGTTTTGCAGAAAATACGATTTTCATCTTCCTCGTTTCATTAATTACTTCATTTTGAATGAAATGTTGATTGCTCAAACAGGATAAATTCATTTATAATTTTGAGGACGATTGTCATTTAGTGTTTAATAATAGACTATGACAACAGTACTTGTCTGAATTACATCCTATCACACTCGGCTGTTAGCTTCAAAATGATTAGCCTCTAGATTGTCCTTTTGGCAGCGCTTACCCGACATTGCATTACGTAAAGTACTTGAGCAACGGTACTGATGCGACCGAATAAGTCGTTAACTCTCCCCTTTTTGTACGCAATATGTGGAAATAACACATATAGAATGATTTTTCGACATGTGACATCGGAGGTTGGAGAAATTGGTTTAAGGTAGACCGCTTTTTGCCCTGATGTGCTTCTGAGGGTGCCACACGCCCACGATTGAAACCATAGTAGTTTTCCCCAGCCCACCTTCACATAATTAAACTTCATGCTATTTCTCTACCTGATATGGATCTCGGCCATTGATCTAGCCCACCTCTAAATCTACAATTTGCCTGGTCTTTCCTCTCGCGCCTCTGCTATACTTGTCCATGTGCCGCCATATGTGACCTGGTCCTCCAAATTGCGCCATGTTTCTACACTTCTTTAGTCCTCCGCTAAATATGAAATTCGTATTTCATATATAATTGTTATGGTAATAACAGAACCCAACAAACCTTGAATGACCTTGTATTTAGAAAGGTGCTAGTTTTACACAACTAATTACTTTTTGTTTTTTCATTTTTTTATGTAACCAATTTGTAAGAATTTATTCTTACAATCAAGAAGCACCAAGTTTAACTTTAGAGAAGTCTAGAGTATAGGTCATCTAAAACAACATGGAAATTTAGGTTCTTTCTTTCGAATATATAGCTAGCAAACTGATCGTTTTCTTGGTCACCACACATTTTTACTTTAATATATTGTAGTGTTTCTATTAAAAAAAAATAAAAAAAAATTTAACGTTAATAATGTAAGTTTAATTATGAGATAAATACCTTTAAATTATATTACATGTTTAGATTTAGATTTAATTGTAATTAAATTATTTCATAATTAAAAATTTAAGTTATAAATTCAATCTTTGGATTCTTAAGAAACCTCCCTTGCATGGATTTCTAAGACAACATATTATTTAAATAATAAAAAAATTACATTATATTTCACCACATTATAATATAAGAAAAGTTTTCATGAAGCCATAAATTTTATGAAAATAACTATGACTTTGATGGAATGTTGATTGAAAAAGCAATAGTTTATGTGCCACTTATCCTAATCCTACTCCCTTTCTACCACCCTTTTCTAATTGCGTAAATTTATGGAAATAAAATATGATAAAATTTGTGCTAATTTGTATAGTTAAGTGTATTATTATATGTTATGTTTTTATTTTAATTCATATTTTAATACTAATTTTCAATACATGGTTATTAACAACATAATTTTTTTAATACATGGTTATTAACAACATAAATTTTTAATACATGGTTATTAACAACATAAATTTTATTTTAATACATGGTTATTAACAACATAAATTTTTTAACATTTATTCAATAAAATAATCTATCATGAAGAATTCTTTACTTATATACACCATAAGAATTTTAGTATAAATGGAGAAGAATGAGGTTCATTTTGTGTCTCTTTTGAAGTTGAAGGAATTATTTGTGTAATTTCAAAATATTTAGAAAACATTTTGGTATTTATGTAAATTGGTATTGAGTGTGTTATGAATGTAATATTTAAATAATGGATTTAAAAAAATTAATTTTCAATTATCTCTCTTCTTGTAATGATATTGTTTTTATGGAAAAGAGTTCCTATGATCTAGGTAAGTAACTAATAATCTTGAGGGACTTGTGCTATAGTATCGATATGAATGTGAATATTGACAAATAAAAGGTTATGATAATTAAATCCAAAAGGATCACCTACGATACTTTTCTATATGACAACAATATTTTAGAGGAAGCTCCTTCATACAGACATCATAGAATCAATATTCATCACAAGCTCAATTGAAACCATAACATTAAGAAAATGATAAATGGAGGGTGGAAAGCTTATTATGGGCTTGAAAACAATTGTGAATTACCTTTGGATTTGGGATAAAAAAAAGTCATCTTTCATACTTTCACTTCATTTATCTTATATGGATGTGAACTTTGGGGATGCTGTATCCTTAGAGAATCCTGGAGAAAGATAAAATATATCCAAAAGAATTTATAACTTAAAATATCAAAATTAAAGGCAATACACCCTATCTTATCATCCTCATATAAGTGATTAATTCCCTCCATTGAGAGTACTTATATTATTTGCTACCTAATGTACAAGAAAAAGATAAACAACATGGACGACAAGATTCTCCCCAAAAATGCTTCAAACTCTAGAAAAAACCACTAGTGGCTCAAGTGGGGATGGAATAAAGATACCAAATGTTATCTAAATCATTGGGGAATATAAGAATTATCATGATGAAAAACACTGATAACATTAAAAATATTATCACATCTAAATTTAAGGAGAATATGTGGTGTGATAAAGAGTTAGAGGATAAAATAAAATTAAGATGCTACAAGGAGTTGTTCAATCCTAAAATAGAAGATCAAAAGTACCTCTCAGTTTTTACAAGTGCAAACGAGAAAATCAGCATTTCTAAAATAAGAACAAACTCTCATTAGTTGCATAGTGAAACTGGGTGTTAGACAATTCCCAAAACACCATGGGATAAAAAAATATGCCATCTTTGTGACACTAAGATGGTTGAATATAAAAAACACTTTCTCTTAGAATGACATGTACCTATATCCAAAGTAGACCATAATTTAAGAATATTTCCCACAATTCAAACATCCATAACCTTATAAGTCGTCAAAACTATGGTGATCTTGTAATAATTCTGTCAATGTTATTTGACCACAAGAGTACAATTTTAAATAAATCAAAGTAATATCTTACCTTATTAAGGTTTGATAATCCAATTATTCTATGAATGGATGTTAATCATCATCATCATCATCATCATCAAAATTAATTGAAAGTAAAAACATTCTTATTCTGCCATTAGGTTGTTTGAAATTTCTTCAATGCTTAACCTGGATTTGACAAGTGACATATAAAATATTATTTCAACATCCACCTTAAGTAAAATGTTTTTATATCAACTCTCTCTATATAAGAGTATTGAAAAAAGGAATTTAAATGAATAAGAGTTTATAATTCATGGGATCATTCCCTTATTGAGGAGCTCTACGGTTTATCCCTCCATGCTATTCTCTATGCAGCATAAAACCCTGGGAGTGGGTTGAAAGCCTACCCTTATCTTCTCCCCATCCCCTTCTCTTCTCCCCATCCCCTTCTCGTACCCTTTTTCAGGTCCCATTTTCTTGTTCATGTGATCCACTTTCTGGCTCCCCTTTCCCATTTCAGGTTCCTTCTATGACAATGTAGTCTGACTTCTCCCAGACAAGGCCCACGTGCCATCCATGTGGGTTGAGACACATGGAGTATTTTGACTTGGAGGATGTGGACTATGAGGAATCCCCCCAGGTACCTTTGCATTTGTTTCCCATGGTGAATTCTTGGAATTACTCCAGAACTCCCAACCGACTCCTCACATGCTCCCACATTCATTGGAATCTTATGGCTCCGACTGTCTCAAGCATGCATCACCCCTCCTTTTGCATGAAATATCTATGATATCTCGTTCTCCTTCCCCAATGAACAACCTTTTTCTCCCCTTGAGCCTTCATATTCTCCTCCTAAAGGAAAGGTTTTCACTTATGCTGATCCATAAATGAAAGAAAAGAAGGGCATCTATTGCAGAGGATACCTGCCTCGACATCCTTCGTCCCAAAACATTTCATCTCGGTGCATCAAGGAAACAATGGTCTCTGTGAAAATGGTCGTAGGAGACGCCATTCCCCTCAACAACATCCCTTATCTTTTTGGGAAGACTCTAGTTGGAAGGTTTAACGATAAATCTTCAGGAGAAAAGGCCCTAACAGGTTAGATGCAAAACTAGTGGAAACCCTTAATTAGATTCGCCTCGAAGATACATATTATGTCTAGAAGATGTATCTCCTTCTTTTTTCTTTTGGATGATGAATGCGAAGAAATTTGAAGACAGAGCTGGTCTTGGGGCCCTTCTAGTCTGTCCCTAAAACCATCGACTGTGGACTTCGACCCCCTTAAGGAATCTACAGCGGTAATGAAAGTGTGGGAAATCTTGCTCAGCTTGCCATTGGATTTTTGGTCTAGGGAAGCATTAGAAGCCATTGGTAACAAATTGGGGTCTTTCGTAAAACTCGAACCTAACTGGGATTCGAAAAAATACTGTAGGTGGGATTGGATCATGGTCGAAGTGGATGTAAGAGACGGTTTAGTGGGTATCATCGACCTGGTTTATGCTAGAATTACTTGGAACCAAAAGGTAGACTAATGGAGAATACATTTTTGTTTCCATGGTTTCCATGAAATTGGTCACATTCACTATTAGTTCTCCTTAATCGCGTTGCTACAACAACCCCCTTCTAGAAAGTGGAAAACCAAGTCTACAATAAAAAAATAGGAATCTGTTGAGGTCATCTCGCTGGAAGGAAATAATGGAGAATATACACTAGACATTGACAAAGGGGTACTCTCCTCTCAAGCACTAGGCGCCTTGGATAAAAAATCTCATGCTTCAGGTATGCCTCCCAAGCCCCCTTCTTCACCTTTTCTTTTTGGTTCGATGATGGTTCCTTCAATACCCTCTCCCTTTAGCTCCCTCCCTTCTCCCGGGTCCTCCCCTTCCCATGAAGACCCACTTTCTCTCTCCCTTCCCTCGGATTCACCAGTACTGTTGGTACAAGAAGCTGACCCCATGAGATTTCCTCCCCCCTCTCCCCTTCTCAAGGAAGTCCCCTTGATGGTCCCTTTCCCCTCATACCCTTCTTGGGCTCCCTCTTTTCCCACCCTCGAATCCTCCCTTCCCATAATTCCTCTTCATCCTTGCCCTAAAGCTTCCCTTTCTCCATGTGGTAATATATATGCCATGAGGTCTAAATTCTGAGAGAATACTCATTCCTTTGGAGGTTTATCACTAGATCCTCCCTCTCTCACTCAGGAAGGAAAAAAATGCTTCATCTCAAAATCAAAAGAGAGAGAAATTGCAGAAATATGTAAAGGCACCCAAGTGACCATCACAAGGGACCTTAGAGAAGGAAAATCCCCCTCGTCAAGGGAAAAATAGTCTTCCTTTCCTTTAATGTGCATGGGGTTGGGGGTGACCCTAAGAATATATCCCTCAAAATATTTCTCCTAAGCCTAAAGTCAGACATTATCCTCATCCAAGAGACAATGTGTTCTGGTGATAAATCTATAGAAAATTTTATCCCTTGGCTTATGAATTGATCTTTCAACATAATCGACACTTGAGGTCTCTTGGGACGCCTGCTCATTGGATGGAGCCCAAATTTCTAGGCTTTGTCCTCTTCTATCATTCTCTCTACAATTTCAATCAAGTTACAACATAAGAATAACCATTTAACCTTCTTGATGGTGAATATTTATGGTCCTTATTCTAATAGGACCTCCTTTTGGGAGGATTTGGTCTCTGCAGGCATTTTTCATGACCTTTTTCTGGTGGTGGGGGGGATTTGAATCTTACCCTATCCCTGCGGGAATTTTGGGGTGCACACCCCAGGGTAGACAAGAAAATCATTTTTTTCCTATCCTTTTAGAGAAGGCCAGTTTGGTGGACATTGAACCTCTGAATCTCTCACCTGCATGGAGAAATTTCAGAACTGGGGACGAGGAGGATGCAAAAATATTTGATCGGTTCTTAGTTTCTGAAGCCCTATAGAATATTGGCTCAAAACTTATCTCAAGGGTATAGGTGGGAGGCATTTCAGACCAATGTCCTATCTCACTACATTGGAATTCAGGCTTTGAGTCCCCCCCTTCACCCCTTAAATTATGTCAATGTTGGTTGGTAGAGGAATATTTCAAGAACTTGGTCCTCTCCTCTTGGGTCAAGCTTTCACCTATGAACCATGCCCCTCTCATGGTGAAATTTTCAGAAAATCTCAAGAACTTGAAATTTTTTATAAAGAAGGAACTCAACACTCCCTCTTACTGAGGAAAGTGTTTCTCACTAATCAATATCATCCATGTTGTGGACTTCCTTGCCTCTTGGAAAGGCCTCGGTGAATATGGTTGTATCCTCTCATCAAAGTGGCCTCTATATCTGATCTGCTCGACATGTTCTAACATTGATCTACTCAACCTTCCATGACATTGATCTGTCGACCTTCCTGATCTCTAGATGGAATTCCATCTCCATGTACCTAAGATCACTTAGATGTTGGCATCTCACCAAAGATATATCCCTCAACATCTCACCAAAGGTCTCCATGTCTTGGCATCTCACTAAGATCCTTTCCTTAGACTCTCACCAAGGTCCTATACTCATGGCATGAAAATGAGTCACATCTCTTGGTATTTCACCAAGAGTCTCTAGGTCTTGGCATCTCACCAAGATCCTCAACCTTGGTTTCTCACCAAGGATTTCTACCTCCTGGAATCTCACCAAGAGTATCTCTCTTGGCATCTCACCAAGAGTCTCTCCCTCTTGGAATTTCACCAAGAGTATCTAGATCTTGGCATCTCACCAATATCCTCAAATTGGCCTCTCACCAAGTGACTTCCACCTAAAGTGGATCATGAACCTGATCTGCTCGTCTCCATATCCAAGTGAGGCTCTAGCCTCTTATGTGCCCTACTTCTCCTCCTCATAAATATTTGATGCTCTAAAGCCCCTAAACCAACCCTCTGACTCGACAACTTTGAAAGTGAAGTTGTCCCAAGTGGACCAGTCACCCCTGAAGATGGTGTCCTCAAAAAATGAGTCTGAGCTCCCTCTGAATCAATATTCTGAGTCAATATATCCTCCTCAAATCTGTCTCCCCACATGTCTCTAGGTGTTGAATCAACTCACAAACAACAATCAACAAAAAGAACACTCCCTCAAAAACTGAGTAGCGAACTCCTCCTCCTTTGTTGTTACTGCCATACCATCGTGTTGCTTCTTCTTCTTCCTCTTAGGACACTGTCCAACATAGTACCCCATATCACCACAAACAAAGCATCTCACTTTTCTTATGTCCTTCTTCTTCCCACTGGCACTCTCTGGTGGCTCGGTCCCTCCCTTGGGACCTTGTCTCGCACCCTCATTGATATTCTTCTTTCCCTTTTACCAAAGATAAATATCCTCATCCCCCTTAGGCGTATGTTGTTGTTCTGAAGATCCCAAGCTGCATCTCAACACCTCTTCTACAAGTCATCCCAAATTCTATCCCAAGTAGGCATGACCTCTCAGGAAACAATGCCTCATACACATGAAACCCAAGGTTTGGAAAAGTTGTTCAAATCTATCCTCACCATAAATTTTGGATGTACAATCTCTCCAACTATTTCTAACTGATCTGACTGAATATTCCTAGGTATTATGTGAGTTTCTCGAAATAAAGCATCTGAATGCTCATGGGATTGTCCTACAAAACCATCTTTCAGTTTTGGTTTTGACTCTAGTAAATCTTTCACAAGGATGTCCATATATCAAGTGCATAGTCTTTACCATTCAAATGGGGAATTATGTGGTCCCTCACCACATCACAAATAGTCCTCCTCACCTTGGTTTTTTTCTTCCTAAAATATGCATCCAACAATGGTGAAGGAGAAGCTGCAGGAGGAATCACCACGAGATCTTGAAATATATCCCATAGCTCAAGATCCTCTAATATGAATGCAATTTCGGTCTTCCAAGGGGACCAGTTTCTAGCTTCGTCTAGCCTATACTCTTTCAACATCTGGGACACCGACATGGTTATCTGTTGGAAGTATGGTTTCCATTACACTAAAACCTACACGTGATTGGTAATCTCACCACCACCAGATTTCAAGGATCCACGAGAGCCGATTAGTACCTTGTCATGATACACCGAGGAGTGTTGACTACTTGCAATTTCGTGCAACAATCTCCCCCTCAACGTGATCTGAGTGTGTAGTGAACTTGTGATCTCTATATTTGATACCAATTGTTGGAAGTACAACTATCATTACACCAAAACCCATAGTTTATTGGTAAAATCACCACCACCATATTTCAAGGATCCATGAGAGGCGATTAGTCCCTTGTCACGATACACTGGGGAGCGCTGACCACTTGCAATTTCATGCAACATTGTCCACTAAAGCTCACACTGAAGCTCACATTTATGCTAAAACTAATGCGAAAAATGCAAAAAAACTTAGCCTCATCACTTGACACACAAGTGGAAGTAAGGATGTCCAACTGTTTCCACAAAATAGTCCTACAACTATCCAAAAAATCTTCCCACAAGATGTCCACTAATGATCCGGATTATTTTCGGCACGAAATGAGAGCAGAGATATAATAAAGAAATGCACAGAGATATCGCGTATATCCAATAATATAACATAAATATATTATATATGCAACCATAAACATAGAGATACAGTAATACACGATTTCTGTTAATGAAAGAAATGTACAGAGACTGTAAAAATAAAGAGTGAAAGACTCGCTAGAATGGTGGCAGCTTATCTCTGAGAAGAGATGTGACGGCTGCTCACATTCGCAAGAAGATGATTACAATGAGGCTCTAAAGGAATATTTACAATAAATAGGAATTCCAAAAACCCTAGACATCCAAAAACCCTAACCCTAGGAGATGAAGCGCCAAAAGTCATGAGGGCCCTGTTGGTAAGTTAGTACATCAACTTCCTGGGGTCGTAACTTTTGCATACGATCTCCGTTTTAGGCGTATGATAGCTCGTTGGAAAGGTATCATCAAGGAGATTCATTTTGGGGGATCAATAATTCCTTCATCTATCATTAATAACATATATCTCGAAAAACCTTCATTTAGGCCCTCAAAATGGCCCTGGAAGTTAAAACTGCTAAAAATAGTCAATTGCCAAAATTGACAAAAAATTGTTTTGAGCCAGTTGAAAAAGGTGGGTAGACACTGATATACACCTAGGTCAATCCTCCCTCCTTAGGAAGCAATAGCCTCCATTGTGTTGATTTCCCGAGGGAAAATCGTTTACTGGATCTGCATCTTAGTGAGCTGGTTGTATTATTGGAGATGTCGCACTACTTAGTTTGTGGAAGTCTGTCATGAACCTGTTGAAGCTGAGGCTATTCAACAAGTCGAGCTACATGAGAGGAAGGTCTGTAGAAGGAATATTTTTGCTTTGTTGCAACCTTGTTGACCTGCTTCTGTTGGATAGAAGGTCCAGGGGGCGAGGGTGTAGTGGTTGCAGTGTCCTTCTGTTCCCCTTCTGAACAGATTGTGAAGAAGATGAATTTTGCAGTATGAGATACTACCTTGTGACACTTTTTAGGTGGAACAATAGTTGGAACTACCTCTGGTATTCTATAGAGATGACCCACCAAAGTAACAATGACACTATGGGGTCGAGACTCATAAACAACATGCCGTCTTCACATATATGGTTGGCCCAAGACAACATCACAGACATCTAGTGCGGCAGCATCACATAATACCTCATCCTTGAAGGGTTGGATGTTGTATGACAATCGACACTATTGGCTGACATGGAGATCTTGTCCTTGCCGAAGCCACCTGATGTTGTATGGATGTGGGTGTGGAGTTGTCGACAATCCCAACTATTTGATGACCTCTGCTGAGATGAGGTTTTTCTGGCTTCCGCTATCAACAATAAAATGTAGCAGGGTCCCCTTCACCCACATCTGTGAATGAAAAAGGCGCTCCCCCTCTTCAGGATCTGTTGGTTCTTTTGGTTTAATTGCTATGGTCGCAACAATAGCAGTGGGGTTTGCGTCAATGATCTATCCTTTACCAGTATTTTCAGAATCAGATTCTGAATCAGGGTTTAGCTCCTTATCTTTGATCTCAGCCACCAATTACTGTTTTGAGTGACATTCATCAGTGTTGTGCTAGGGGATTTTGTGGAAATCACACCATATTCTGGTGTCCTTCTTTGTCTTCTCGTGACCCTTCTTTTCCTGTGTCTTGGACTAGTTTTCAGGAGACTGTTTGTTAGGGCCATCTTTGTCATACTTTGGTTGTTGCGGATTTGCATAACCGAATTCCCGTTTGTTCTGGTGCTTAAATTTATGCTCAATTTTAATAGCATATAGATAAGCAACACCGAGTGATGAGATGTCTAGAAAATCCATTTCAGTCTGGATGTATCCGTGTAGAGCCCCATGATATTTTAGAACCAAATGTCATTCAGAGTCTTTGATAACCAGCTAGGTGCGCAAGGTATGGAAGGTATTGGTGAAATCCAGAATTGATTGGCCCCTCTCTTGCCACAGTGTGGTCCATCTCATGTACTGTTCCTCATAGTTTCCAACAGGGTAATACTATTCCTTTACTGCATCCACAAAAAAATCCCAAGTGGGATCGACCCCATATATTCCATACTCCTTTGTGGAACTTTGCTCCCTGTAAGTTTCCCACCAATGTTTGACATGGGGGAGAGCTTTAAGGAGTGTGAAGGTGATCTTTTCTTTGTCAAAAAAATTGTGAACAGAGAAATAACCTTCTAGCAGAGTTAACCATTTTTCTAGGGCTTTCGCAACTATCTGTCCTTCAAATACAGGAATATCAAAATTAACTTGTACCTTGAAAAGTGAGGTGCCTCCAAATTGGTCTCTTGATGAAAATGTGCCTGATACTATTGGAAGGTGTTGAAGGATGTGGGCAAAATTCTCCATCATTTCATCCCTCTCTTGCATGAGAGCTTGCTCAAGCAACAGATTGATAGGATCGTTTGTTGCGTCGTTTTTCTTTTCTTCTGCCATTGACAGTTTCTTGGGTGTGCAAGAGCAATTGTATTCAAGAGAGAAAATCTTGAGACCCAACTTGCTATACTTGGACCTCATCGAGGAAATACACTGAAAAAATGATCAAGAGCAGCCTAATCTGATACCACTGATCTGGATTATTTTCGGCACGAAATGAGAGCAGAGATATAATAAATAAATGCACAGAGATATTGCGTATATCCAATAATATAACATAAATATATTAGATATGAAACCATAAACACATAGATATAGTAATACACGATTTCTATTAATGAAAGAAATGTACACAGACTGTAAAAATAAAGAGTGAAAGACTCACTAGAATGGTGGCAGCTTATCTCTGAGAAGAGATGTGACGACTACTCGCATTCACAAGAAGATGATTACAATGAGGCTCTGAACGAATTTTTACAATAAGCAATAATTCCAAAAACCCTAGAGATCCGAAAACCCTAACCCTAGGAGATGAAATGACAAAAGTCATGTGGGCCTCGTTTGGGTAAGTTAGTACATCAACTTCCCAGGGTCGTAACTTTTGCATACGATCTTCATTTTAGGTGTATGATAACTCGATGGAAAGGTATCATCAAGGAGATTCATTTTGGGGGCTCAATCATGCCTTTGAATATAATTGAGAACCTCAATCTCAAAAAACCTTCATTTAGGCCCTCAAAATGGCCCTGGAAGTTAAAACCTGCTAAAAATAGTAAATTGCCAAAATTGCCAGAAAACTATTTTGAGCCAGTCGAAAAAGGTGGGTGGCCACCGATATCCACCTGGATCAACTAACTCTTCCAATATGCTGCTGAAAATCTCCCAACAAGTTTTCACAAAACTTCCCACAAAATGCTCTAGAAATCAACAAGTGTTCGTCAACAAGGCTCTGATACCATGAAGAAAACTGAGGTATTATGAAGCTTCCAACTAAGGTATGTCTTTGAACATGAGACCGACTCTAAGTTTCAATCTTCAAAATTGTCCTTTTCTGTGTTTTAGGACAACAAACAGTTTAGTAACTTTATGCCCATAGTTTTTATTAGTTAAGTGGTCTTTGAGGTGCCCTTGCAAGTTTTTTTGAAATGGTGGTTAGCACATGAAATATATCTCAAGAAAAGTAAAACTCCTCGAGATATTTACGACAAAAATAAGCTTATCTACACTCTAAGAATGCATGAAAATAGGACACGGGTATTTTTGGTCAACATGAACTTGGATAAGCCCCCGTCGCCCCCCTCGAGGAAAACCAGTTTAGAATGGAAGTATATATAAGTGGTGTCTAAAGCATGAGATACAACAAGAAATAAAATACTATGAAATCTATATACAAATAAATATCCTCTCGAGACTTTCCAAAGGAACCATGAAGAAATGCACCCAATATTAGTGCTCCTCTTCCCCTTGTTTCCAAACCCATTAAAGTGTTATTCCCTTGACCCTGGTTTCTCTGAAGAAGAATCTATTGCACACAATTTTTCTCTTGTGTGCTACCTCTCCACTGAGACAAAAATATATTCAATCCTCCAAATGTATCTCCTCCCTACTAGATGTGCGCCCTCCTCCAAGCAAGTATGATCACCACAAAATAATAGGGTCCCTAGATCCCATATCACCTCCATGAATAGAAGCACCCAAGTTTCCCGCTTCCATTTCTTCCAACCTCATACTCATGATCCCTCCCAAACTATTCAAGTGAACATAAGAGTGAATGATCCCCCAAAGGCCCTTTGCGCCCTCCTTAAGAAATCCATAAGAAAACTTAAATGGGGATGGATAGGATCATCCCAATCCATCCCTAATCAATGGTTGAGATCATCCCACAATAATATCAACTCAAAACCCACTTTCGGTTAAGTTACCTAAGTTCACTTTATGTATCCTAATTCACCCACAAAGTGAATTAATAGTCACTTTAGGATAAAATGACCAAATTTCACTTTTGACTTAAATCTCCTATGTCAAAGTGAAATTATATATAGAGTATAGGGTACAAAAGTACCAAAAAATCCCTCTTGTGGTTATAGGATCAAAACCAAAAGGGAACCACTTCTCGAGGTACATCAAAACTTAACATGCATGTCAAGGAAATGAAATGCATGGCATGCCAATGCAAGGCATGGCATGTCAAGGAAAGGCATGAGAATTCAAGGAAAGTTCTTTCAAGGGAAGGCATGTCAAGGCAAGGAATGTCAAGTCAAGGCAAGGCATGACAGGGCAAGGAATGGAAAGGGAAGGAAAGGAAATGGATTTTCAAGGCAAGGCATGTCAAGGAAAGACATGGCTTGTTATGGAAAGACATGGCAAGGCTAGGCATAGCATGTCAAGGAAAGGCTAGGCATGGAATGTCAAGGAAAGGCAAGGCATGGAATGTCAAGGAAAGGAAAGGCATGTAATTTCAAGGCAAGGCATGGAATTTCAAGGCAAGGGAACAAAATTTCAAGTCAAGGAAAGTCATTTGAAGGTAAGGAAAGACATGTAAAGGCAAGGCATGGCATGGAAAGGCAAGGCATGACATGGAAAGGAAAGGAATGGAATGTCAAGGAAATCCAAGACATAGCATGTCAAGGCAAGGCAAGACATGTCAAGGAAAGGCATGGATTGTCAAGGAAAGGCATGGCAAGGATATGCATGGCATGTCAAGACAAGGCATGAAATGTCAAGGAAAGTAAAGACATGTTAAGACAAGGCATGGCTTATCAAGGAAAGTCATGGATTTTCAAGGCAAGGCATGGAAATTCTAGGCATGACATGGAAATTCAAGGAACGACATGGAAAGGAAAGGCATGGAATGTCAAGGCAAGAAAATGCATGGTATCTAAAGGAAAGGCAAGACATGTCAAGGCAAGGCATGGATTGTCAAGGAAAGGCATGGCAAGGCTAGGCATGGCATGCCAAGGCAAGGCATGGCATGTCAAGGTAAGGAAAGGCATGGCATGTCAAGGCAAGGCATGCCAGTGAAAGGCATTGCATGTCAAGGAAAAGAATTTCAATGCAAGGTAAGGTCTTTCAAGGAAAGGCGTGCCAAGGAAAGGCATGTCAAGGCAAGACATGTTAGGGAAAGGCATGGCAAGGAAAGGCAAGGAAAGAAATGTCAAGGTAAGGCATGGAATATCAAGGCAAGGCATGGAAAGGAAAGGCAATGGAATGAATGGAAAGGAAAGACATTACAAGTCAAGTCATGGTAAGGCATGACAATGCATGGAATGTCAATTCAAGGCAATACATGCCAATGCAAGGCATGGATTGTCAAGGAAAGGCATGGATTTTCAAGGAAAGTCATGTCAAGGCAAGGAAAGAATGTCAAGTCAAGGCATGTCAATGCTAGGCATGGCATGTCAAGGAAAGGATAGGAATGACATGTCAAGGAAATACAAGGCATGGCATGTCAAGGAAAGGCAAGGCATGGCATGTCAAGACAAGGAAATGGCATGTCAAGTCAAGGAAATGCATACCAAGGAAAGAAATTTTGAGGAAAGGAAATGCATGGCAAGGAAAGGCATGGCATGGAAAGGAAAGGCATGACATGGAAAGGCAAGGCATGGAATGTCAAGGTAAGGCAAGGCATGGCATGTCAAGGAAAGGCAAGACATGTCAAGGCAAGGCATGGATTTTCAAGGCAAGGCATGGAAAGACTAGGAATGACATGTCAAGAAAAGGCATGGCATGTCAAGGCAAGGAAAGACATGTCAAGGCAAGTCATGGAATGTCAAGGAAAGGCATGGATTTGCAAGGAAAGACATGGCAAGGATATGCATAGCATGACAATTCAAGGAAATACATACAAATACCATTGCACATGAATACTATTGCATACCATTGCACACCATTGAATACCAATACCAATAATAATACCATTACATATATACCAATACCAATACCAATACCAATACCATTGAATATATACCAATACTAATACCAATACCAATACCAATACCATTGTTGTGCAATGGTATATGGTAATGGTATTGGTATTGGTATACCATTGCATACCAATACTATATGCAATGGTATTAGTACTAGTATTGGTATGGGTATACCATTACATACCAATACCATTGCATACCATTTCATACCATACAATACCATACCATTGCATACCATTTCATACCATACCATACCATACCATTGCATGTCATTGCATATGAATACTATTGCATACCATTGCATTGGACCGTGAAAGGAGAGCATATTAACAAGATAATATCAACAACATTCTCTCAGTGCATATATGTTATGTGACTAATGTCATTGTTGTGTATTACAGGATCCAGAGAAGCCCATGTACATAGGACGTGGATGATGTAGCCCTACTAAATCAATGAGAGGAAAGTGGGTGGCCATAGAATCAGATAAAAAATATGTAGATATAATAAAGGTAAGAAGACAAATCAACCTCAACCAAAGGAGTATGGTGTTTATGAATTCACAAATGCTACAACATAGAAGAGATAAAGTTATATAAATTATGATATATCAATATGTCAAATATATGAGTAAAGTGAGGTTTTGTGTTGGATAGCATATTGGTTGAAATGATATAATTGGTGTACTAAACATCATGGACTATGTTGTGTATTATAGGGGCGAGAAGATACCATGGCAACAGATCGTGTCATATCAAATAAGGACACAATGGATGTCACAATACATCAGGTAATCAAATTTTGACGTCTCTTAAGAAGCATTTTTTGATACATCCATCCTTTTTCATAGTATTATTAAAATTTGTAGTGTATTATCCAATCTTGAAATAAATTAAATCGTTAAATCTTGATTATTTCAGATGGATATTGGAGCAAGTGAACAACCTAAGCATTCAACTAGCAAAAAAAAAAGACATATGTACATGGGCATGGACCTAAAACTATTAAATCACAAAGAACGGAGTGGGTGAAAGAGGATATGACAATGGATCCTCCAGACACAACAAATAATTGCAATAAAAAAAAAGGTTAGTCAAGACTATTATATTGATTTATATATGTTCATACCTTTTCTATTTTAATTTGTTAAGCCATATTTGATTATATTTGTTTGAAATTGATACATTGGTGATTTATCCAATTGTTTCCAAATATTAAATAATGGTTTTGTTTGTTGATAGGTAGAATATGATGAACTAATGGCTACTAATACCCAATATCCAATTGGGCTATTAATATTTGAACAGGATAATCCAAACCATCCTTTAAACCATACCAAGGAGAAAATATCATATTTAAAGAGAATTCTACCACCTAAGAAATTTGAACAGTTGATGAGATTAGCATATGCTGACAACATGCCACCTAGACTTACTGATTATGATCATGATAATGAAAATGAAGTGCGTGAAGAAGGATTGAATGAAATTATTACAAGTTTCTTTGGGGATGGAAACAATGATGACAACAATGATCATATGGATGACAGTAACAATGATATTAGGGGTAATTACCACCAACATAATTTTGATGATAAGAACCTGAAAGGATCCATCAAGAAAGAAGCAAAGACACCCGTGTTCAAATATGGTGAAAGTAGAACCTAAAAATTGGCATGCACATTAATATTATTAGAAATTGATTCACTATGTGATTGGTCATACAAAGGATTCACCACCTACTGAAGTGAGTTGAAATCTATTTCTTACAATGCATTGTCAATTGGTGTATGTAATTCATTTATGAATAGTCCTAATATATATTGACATATCAAACATGTTCATAATAAGTAAAACATTCAATTGATCTAATCTTTGAAAATCTTACAGGGCACTAAAAACCAAAATATTTCTTGAAGAGAATGTGTTTCCACCAACTTGGAGAGAGGTTCGTCAGTTGTTGGTTGAGTTGGGGATTTAATATAAGAAGATTCATTCATGTATAAATGATTTCATTTTATACAGAGATGAATTTCAAGACAAGGTAGAATGCCTTGTATGCAAAGAGAAGAGATATTGTACAGATGTACAAGGTCCTACAGTTCCAAATAAGGTTTTATGTTACATGTTATTTATACCTAGAATTCAATGAATGTTTCATTGCAAGTCACTTTCACAATTAATGGATTGGCATGCAAAGAATAGGAGTAAGTATGGATTCATGCGAATTCCAGCGGACTCCAAAGCATTGAAACACATAGAGGAAAAATGGCCAAGAAAATTCAAAGATGATCCTCGTAGTATCAAGTTTGGTATTACAATTGATGGAATGTGCCCATTCTCTTCATGAGCTCAAATTATAGTGTTTGGCAATTCATATTGATAGTATACAATATTCCCACATGGATGAGTGCTAGAAAGGAGAACCTTATGTTGACTCTCATTGTTCTAGGAAAACATCAAGTTAAAAACATGGATGTTTATCTTGTGCCTTTTATTGATGAGATGCAACTGCTATGGAAAGGCATAATAATGTATGACATATCCCTTCTTCCATAAAATAGGTCCTTCATGTTGTATGGTGTGCTATGTCGGACCATTCATGATTTCCCAGGACTTGATGTTTGTTTCGATAAGACACATTTTTTTGTATGTATTTACACTAATAATTTATTTTCATCCCAACTCTCATACTCCATTTTATACTATTATTTTGATGTTATTAACCTTACTTAATGAATTGTAGGGATTCAAAAAAAGGGGATATTTGCATGTCCAAGATGTGCAGAATAATTTCAAGGCCAATATTCTAAAGATCTACTTAAATTTATTAATGCAAACAATGGGGTTTTTCTACCACCAGATCATAGGTTTAGAAACCTCCATAAGAATCAATTTAATGGAAAATTTGAAAATAGAGGCCCTCCCATGATTCTGGATCGCACTGATTGGATTAAGAATTATGAAGACACTGAATTGAAAGCTTGGCAAGATTTTTTTGATGGGGGTGATTCTATTGAAGAACTGGAACAAGTTGTAATTAAGATGCCAGAAGGGATGAAAATGAAATCCATATTTTATGAGCTCCCTTATTGGAAGGATATACTTATATATCACCTATTATATCCTATGCACATCTTCAAAAATGTCGTAGATTCAATAATTTAACATATATCAGGAAAAGAGAAGGACACCTTGTCTTCAAGGAGAGATATTTCTCTTTCGCATACCAAATTAGATAGAAAACATTTGTGGCCAAACAGAGAAAATAAATCATATGCAGAAGCTCCATGGATTTTGAAAAATAAAGAGCTATACCAACTTAAAAATGGCATACGTTCAATAAGGACACCTACTATATATGTGTCATCATTGGTTAAATCTTTTACAATTGATGGACACATCACATGATTTAAAACACATGTTTTTCATAATTTCTGAAAATATTATATATCATCATTTATATATTGTGATATTCTATTGTGTGACAAAAATAACTAATGACCTTTCATAAATGTGCTTGAAAACATATCATGTCATTGGAAATTATAGGGGATTCATGTCGTACCATTGACTTGAGGAATGCCATAAGTGAATTGTCAACATTTGCAAGGTATGTGGTATGGAATGTTCATGTGTGAGATACATAGAGATATTGTATTTCATTTTAATTTTTTCCTAAAGGTTCATACTAATTTACTATTCTTATATTAGGTGGGTGACATCCAAGAATATCCATGAATGTGAAGTGCCAAAATGTAAGAAGAAAATTGCAGAAATTGTAAGTGTATTTGAGAAGGAGCTCCCTACAAGTTTCATGGACCTACAAGTCCATTTACTTATACACCTAGTTGATGACATTGAATTGGATGGTGTCATATCAATGAGGTGGATTTTTTTCTTTGAGAGATATATAAAAACTCTAAAAATACATGTCTGAAAAAAGACACATCCAGAGGGTTGCATGGCTGAAGGGTATGTATTGAATGAAGAATGTTTCTTCCTATGTGAATTCCTTGGTAATGATTTTGAAGATGGGCCACACTTATGGGATGAAGAATGATAATCATATATTATTGATGGAGAAAAACCACAATCTAATGGTGTTCAAGTATAAATTAGTAAGTAAATTCATTTTCATTGTGGTTTTTTTTATTTCAATCATTAATTTAATTTGTAATTTATTTCTCAAATTAACAAAACTGCCTTTGAAGTTTGAAATAACTTGTTGACATGTAATAGGTGTAGACGAAAGTGTTGTACTTGAAAATTTTATTATGTACCACATGGACTTTATGAACAAATGGATTGATTTGTATGATTAAAAAAAAAATGTTAGAGGCAAGGAGACAATTTATGAGATCAAAACCAAGGAATACCCCATTTCCTACTGATCTAGAAGGGGAATGGGGCAAAGATTGCACACTAGAATGGGTTACTAAACACATTCAAAATCAAATAGAAGATGCATGTATAGATTCAAACATAAGAGAAGATGAAATCAACATGTCTAGATGATGTGAAAGAAAGGCACAGTTGGAATTTTACAAAATGTTGTTTCCTTACAGTTTTGATACTATTAACTATTTTAATATTCATCATTTTATTTGTTTTAACTGAAATAAATGGTCTTTCACATGTGAGGAAATATCCAACAATGTGAGAATGTGGTTGGAATTACTGTGTAGAATGTGTAGATGTAAAGAGATGATCCTTCGATTGTGGTATCATGGTTGACTTCNGATGTGAAAGAAAGGCACAGTTGGAATTTTACAAAATGTTGTTTCCTTACAGTTTTGATACTATTAACTATTTTAATATTCGTCATTTTATTTGTTTTAACTGAAATAAATGGTCTTTCACATGTGAGGAAATATCCAACAATGTGAGAATGTGGTTGGAATTACTGTGTAGAATGTGTAGATGTAAAGAGATGATCCTTCGATTGTGGTATCATGGTTGACTTCAAGAAATCCAATCGATCAAGCTAAAAAAATAAGAATATTATTGAAGAAAATCTAAAATATATTGGGAGAATACAAGAAATTATTGAGTTGGATTATCGCTCTTTTAAATGTTGTATTTTTAAGTGTAGATGGCATGAAGCATTTGAGACGACATGAAGACATGATACCCATAGTGGATTGTTTTCTATAGATTCCTCAAGGTTCCTACTGGAGGATAAGGAGCCTTATGTTCTACCAATTCATTGTCAGTAGGTATTTCTTTAACTCAAACAAGAATCAATAGTGATCAATAATGTATTAATACATTGTTTATTGTGAATATACACGTGTTTAGTAATAAATAAAATTGTTATAACATACATCTAATATATGTATGTACTCATTCATGTGAAGGTATTTTTCTATGAATATATTCTGGACCTGAAATGGTTTTTTTTCATACATTATGATCCAAGATTAAGGCATGTATTTGACAATGCATTAGTGGATACTGAGAAAAACAATCATGGTGAACAAAATGAGAGATATGGATTAGAGAACATAGAATAAATTAACATCCATGATGATGTTGAAGATGCTTATGTTCAGGCACAAGAAGACAAACATACAAATTTAGATGATGTTATGGAAGACAACAATATGGATGGTATACAAAATGATGATCCAAATACATTTGGTAACAATATGGATGATCTACAGTCAAATTTCAATGATGATGAAGATGATACGGGTCAATATGAGGATGATGATAATATTAACTACTTGAAATATCATATGAACATTGACAATGATACACTAGATGACATTGTTGTAGACAATGATGTAAATGACCAAGACTTCTGGATTTCATAATTATTTGTAATCCATGTTTAAAAAATTATGGTTCTTATGGCCTAGTCTTTGAAATGGTTCAATATTATTTGTGTCAATACAAATTACCTATTGCAATATCGTTAAAGTATTCAATATATGGTATGAATTGTTGGCATAAAAAAATAGGATTACTTGTATGTTTCTTCCATTCATTTTCTATCAACATATGTTCATGAAGATACAAAAGTTAATAAAATATTAATTAATGCACATATATCACAATGATTTGAATAAGCAACTTTGTTAACTTCATTGTTTTTATATTTTTTGCATTTTAATGTTGGGAATGAATTTTTTGTTATGTTTTATTACGAACTAAACATAAAATAATTAAACAAAATAAAATATTTTAATCACCTATAATTAAGTGAAAATTTAGTAAATTAAAGTTCAATTTTACTTTCCTATTTCATATCAAAATTACATCAATATTCAATCTCAATGATTTCACTGAGTCTTAATTAAACCCTCACATACCATCAATTCATTAACCTAGTTTAACCATCTAAAATTTCATCACATACAGTCACATTTTGAAGAAATTTCAGCATTGGCCCCATTCATTGCTCACTGTGTCGAGTCAGTTGATGACATTACATATGAGCGCATTGGAATACATTCCATGAAATTTCAAGAGTTTTCCGACCAATATTATGGAGATGGGAATGATGAATGATGAAAATTATCAGACCTCATAATGAAGGTTCATGCAAACATGGAGGACGTCAAAGATTATGTGGGGACGTCAAGCATCCTTGACTTTTGAAACCCTCTCATACCATCAATGCACGTGTCTCATCTAACCATGCCAATTTTTACCTAACCCCTAACCCATAATCCATTGACCCTTAAATCCTTAAGCCCTAATCCCTAAACCCTTAAGCCCTCAACCTTAGTTAATCATTAATCCCTTAACACAAAATCCATAAATCCCCCAACCCCCAAGCCATTGACCCTTAAACACTTAAACATTAATCCGTAATCCCTTAATCCATAAAACCCTATTCCCAAAGCACTTAAACATTAATCCCCTAGCCCATAATCCATAAGCCATTAACCATTAAACTACCTAACCCATAAGCGCCAAATCCCTTATATCTTAACCCTTAATCCATTAAAACCTAATCCCTAATTCTCTTAACCCTTAATATCTATACCACAAATCCATAAATCCCATAATCCTCAAATCCCCTATTCACTTAACCCACAACACCTTAACTAATTAACTATCTAGGCCCATACAGTGATAAACCCCATTCACTACTCATCATGCGACATTGATGGATTACATTGGTGATGGACATGTAGAAATATGTTCCATGGAATATCAAGAGAGTTTTCACAAGCATTCCATAGATGTGAATGAAGAATAATGACAATGAGACTGCATGATGAATGTTGATTCAAACATGGAAGATATCAAATATTATGTGGGGACATCAGGTATCCTTGAGTATTGAAACTCATGCATATGGTTAAGGCATCTATCTAGTCTAACCATGTCAAATTTCCATGCATACAGTAATAGTTTGAAGAAATTTGAACGTTGGCCCCATTCATTGCTCACCATGTGACGTCAGTGGATGACATTGGTGATTGGTCTGTTGGAAGAGTTTCCATAAAATTTCAAGAGAGTTCTGACAAATCCCTAACTCCCCTAACCCCTGATCCATTGACCCTTAAATACGTAAGCTCTAATCCCTAATTAACGCTTAATTCCTCAACCTTATTTAATCAATAATTCCTTAACACAAAATCCCTAAATCCCCTAACCCCTAAGCCATCAACCTTTAAACAATTCTCACTAATCCCTAATCCCATAATCCATAAACCCCTATGCACTAAGAACTTAAACATTAATCCCCTAGCCCATAATTCCTAATCCATTAACCATTAAACTACCTAACCCTTAAGCRCCAAATTCCTTAGCTATTTATCCTTAATCCATTAAACCCTAACCCATAATCCATTAACCCTTAATCCTTGTACCCCAAATCCATAAATCCCATAATCCTCAAATCCCCTATCCACTTAAGCCCCAACACCTCAACTAATTAACTATTTAGGATAATTTGGCTACATCTGAYGCTAAATCTGGTGTTACTTCTGGTGCAATTTTTGGCGCTAACTAGGGTGCTAAATCAGGTGCTAAATGGGGTGCTATTTTTGGTGCTAAAGGGGCACATTTTTCGATGCTAAATGGGGCGTAATTTACAGCGCTATTAGTGCCTAAATTTTGCGGTTAATGAAAAAAACACCATGAATATCTCCATCCCAATAAATAGCACTGAATTGTTCAAAACGTTGAAGAAAAATACACTAAAACCAACTTTGGAAGAAAAAACGGGAGAAAATCACAGGGATTTGTTGTAGTGTGTGATAGTTTCTTGTGGAGTGAAAATTACTAGAAGGGTCATTACCCCTAGGTTGTTGAACATCAAGGACAAAAGTGCTTCCCGAAACATGGCTATTTCTGGGACCATACATTCCTGTAGAAGGAGTAGTCCCATAGAAATAGGTTTGAACATAAGAATGGGTCCTTATAGGACCATACATGTCGACCATAGGAATTCACCTAGAGACAAAAGGTTGACTAGAAAGAGACGCATGCGTAGGGTACAATGCACTACCGAAAGGTTGGCTATCCCAAGGGGAGTTGGATCCCCCAAAAATTTTGTTACCTCTAGGTTTACTAAGAGTAGTACCCGACCCAATATTTATGTTCCATTCAAAAGGAAAACCAACATTGGGCACAATAGGGCTTCCTATAGGAATAGTAGAAATAGAATGAGTTCTTCCTCTAGTGCTAATGTTATGGATTTTCCACCCATCAAAAGAGAATATGAACATAGGCTTTGGCGATGAAGAAACGATATTATTACTACTAGATGGAACCAAATAAGGAAACTACGTGACCAACAATGGTCACCATATAGAGAAAGTTGACGATAAAGGAATGGACGAGGTAGGAACAATTTCACTAATGAATGGTAAGGAAGACGTTATTGATGTGATTTCTAGGTTACTAGGTGTGGATATCACCAACTATAGCATACTTTATGATCCATTTACTCCCACCATTTAATATTAAAAAGAATATTTAATATTTCTACCTATCTCTAGGAGTATGGGGCTGAAAGGGGTGGTCAAAGGAGGGTTAAGATTCAATGGAGGAATTTCTTTGAACACTTCTATTTTGACACATTCAATGCCCCCTAAATCCAAAAATTATCTTTCAGACTCTAATGGTTCGATGTCGTTCTAAAAAAGGGACACCTCTTGTCTCTTTGTAGTAGTCTGGTCTTCCTTTTCAGGGGAAAAACCGCATTGTTGTCGTGATCGACGAAGCGGTTGGTCAACCATTGTGACTAAATATTTTTTCAAAATATGCATAATCAATTGTGTACAATTAGACTTGGACCAAAGAGAGCAACCCTACCAATATAGGAAATCAACAAGTAAATTTCATGGATAGGACAAGCCTTTGAAAAACAAAAGTTTTGAGGTGATAAAATCCATGGAAACTTGACTAGTGAAGGATGCGAACTAGTTATGAAGCTCCAATCGAATCAACCCTTCCCAGTGCAAGTATCCCTATGAAAGAGGACACCCTCCAGTGGTACTAAAATAGGTGATCAATGTCTGCCTCAATGTTACACACCAAATTCCCACACTACTAAGTGTCGCACTTATGTATCACATTCTACTAAGTGTCGCACTTATGTATAACTTATGTATCACATTCTACTAAGTGTCATAAGTGTCCTATGCACCTTATAAAATGTTGTATGAACCTTACTAAGTGTTTCATTCACTTTATCAAGTGTCATGTGCACCTTACTAAGTGTCTCATGAAATTTATTAAGTGTCTCATGCACTTTATTGAGTGTCACAAATTCATGACCATGTGGTATTACTTATCATGTTCCCTAGACAAGCTGGAAGAGAAATATATCATTTTAAGGTCGAAATAACATCTTTTTCCTTAAGGTTTTAGCCATATTTGAGGACCATTGCCCCCTTTCCCATACATAATGAGTGATGAAATATGGATTATCACCCCTCTAGAGTGTCTTAGGGAGTGATAGTCGCCCTGTACTTAGTGTTAAGGGAGCAATAAATAGGTTGCAATGATTCCACCTTTTTCTAAGGGCAATATTTGGGGAGATTTGAATTTTTTTGGGTCAAGGATTTGAGCCATATGTCATTGTTCCATAATATGAACAAAATCCCAACCTCATGAGCTAAATCCTCAACCATTTTCCCAAGATATCTCAAAGTTGTTATGCCTCAAACCACTATATAATGAGGGTTGTGCTTCAGTGAAAAGGGAAGAGAATTGAAGAACATTATACTTATGATTGTGTGGGATACAAGGGGTTGGAACAAAGATCTTGGAGGAGGTTGTTGCAACATCAACTTTGATTATAAGTTATTCATTATTGATTTACATTAATAGATAACTTAGCCTATTCCTTTCATGTTCATGCGTTAGAGTATTTGCATGCCTATTTTTGTGAAAATAATCATAGATAGATCTATTTTTACTTAACATTATAGTGTGAAAGAAAGGGATCTCATCTTGTTCTTTTGTAGGTATTTTATTTTTCCTAGGAGATATCAAGGTCAAAATTTTCTAACAATGAAGACAACCATCATAAAAAGGTGTGCCATCCATTTCTCTCCTATATCCTACTTGTTGAAATAGATCTAAAAGGAAAGTACATACCATTTGTTTTTCTTTTGTATTGGATCAAAGAAGGGGTCTTTATCAAAGGGAGGTTTCACCTATCCAAAGGGGGAATTTACCACCACACTCAGGTACTATAGGGAATTCCCACCCATAATCACCTGTGTATCCTCCTAACATACATCACTAAGGTTACCACCACACAACAAATGACTGGGTAAATAGTTGAACATCAAATTAATAGTTGTGGATCATAATTATCTTCTTGATTTATAGGTCTTGTTTCAATCGTGTTTGGATCCTATTTCCTCATGGGGGGGAGGGGGTATTTTCCCCCTCATCTGTGACCAGTGGGTCCAACGGGGGTGGGGAAATATTATGGAGATCCCCATGGAGGGGGTTCGGGCGCAATGCCTCTTAAGAGAATTTTTTGGGAAAACTGCCTTGTAAAATATTGTAATTTCATAGTCAATATGAACCATTCATCACTAGGTTGCATATTTGATGGTAGAAGTTATGTTAGGGTTTTTTTCCCTAGAAGGAAACCTTGTTTTATGTATGAGAGAATTGTATTGTGGCGATTATGAGTGTGAATATTGTATTTTGAGAGAGGAGACTATGAGAGAAAGAAGAGAAATTTATAGTGGGTGTGTTGTAGGGTGTATCCCTTCATTTCTTGGATAATAATATATGAAGGAACTGGAATTTATCTAGTGTATGTAGCCCATATTGGGCGAACCACGTATATATGTGTCTCTATTGTATTATGTATATTCTATGTTTTTTTTCTGCATCTTTTTTATATTATTTCTTTGCGATACTCTTTTTTTAACAATTGGTATCAGAGTGAAAGGTAACTTGCAGGAAAAGAGGGCTCCTAGTTCAAGTGGGAGCAATGGTGGAAGATGGAAAGTTTAGGGTCAATAAATTCAATGACCAAAACTACCAGTTATGAAATATGAAAATGGAAGACTATTTATATCATAAGGATAATTTCCTACTGTTGGGAGGAAAAACAAAGCAGTTTACAAGTATGAAGGATGAAGAATGGGAGGTTCTTGATAGAAAGGTACTAGGAATGATTTGGCTATGCTTGAAAATGTCGGTGACCTTCAAAATTTCAAAAGAAAATACAACAGAGGATATGATGTAGGCATTGGATAAACTATATGAAAAACCTTCATCCTCCAACAAGGTATTTCTAATGAAGCGATTATTTAATATGAATATGTCAGAAGTTGATGTTGGAGCATATCCCTAACTTACATTAGTTTATACCTAGCCTAGACTCCTAGATCTTGGTTAATACATTCATTTACACTTTATTTCACCTAATTTGGCCACATAGAGAATAAGGGCGGCACATCCCTAGATTTTAGGGAAAACTGCTAATTTTAGATCAAGACTCAACTCCCGGTTCTTGATTTTCTTGATTTTTCTTGATTTTCTCGATTTATTCTTGATTTTCTTGATTTATTCATGATTTATTCCAACTCGCCCATGAAAAAAATCATCTATTATTAGGGAATGTGCACCTCCTCTTTGAGTGAGAGATTTATTCCTTAATTAATGATTTTTGCCATTACTATTATTAGTAACTACTATTTTGGGTTAGTTAAGTGAGTTGGAACTGCTTCTCTTGTCAGTTAAGTGAGCTTAAGTGAGATAATGTGCATCAATTAACTCTTGTGGACATTAATGAGTGTGTGACATGTATCTTTAGTGGTCTAGGTCGAACTATGTGGTCTCCCTTAGCTTATGACACCTATTTTAGCTATTTCTAGCTTTTTTTTACTAGAATTTCTATGTTGGAAATTCTATATATTCACCTCCTCTCTTCTTTTTGAGGATGGTTGCTCATGTATATTCATTTTTTATTAATATAATTCTCTGATTTATGGAGAAAAAACTTTCTCTCATCTCTTGAATATCAGCAAATTGTTTGTGTTCAATTTAACTAGAATGCTAGATCTATCGGGGTTTCTGTAGGAATTCTACATGGTATAAGAGCTAGATTGAATCTAGTGGATTGTAAATGGTTTTATTTGCAGGTATAGATCATCAGGAGGAACAGAAAGAAGCAATGGATCATCTCTCTCAGCCCACAAAACTCATTCTAAATCCTTTCAATTACTTCTAATGGAAGACAGAGATCTCTCTGCTCCTTCGAAGCAAAGGGCTTTACTGGGTAACAATGGGAATAGAGAAAGAACCGACTGCTGTAGTGGAGAAGATAAAGTATTTCAATAAATTAGATGAATCAATTGGGCTGATATGCCTATCAATTTCCAGAAATCTCCTCTTTCATGTCAGTGGAGCCACTACTCCTGATGTGGTCTGGACCACATTGGAAGGACTATTCGGCAAGCAGGATGCAATGAGAGTGCATCAACTGGAGAATGAAATCATATCCCTAAGTCCAATTCATTTTAGCAACCTGTAAGAATTATTCACCAAGTTCAAATCACTCCTCATTGATCTTAATCCATGTGGAGTCATGAGAGGGGAAGAACAACTCATCATTTCAATTCTCTCGAAACTAGGCCCTGAATATTCCGTATTTATGTCGTCTTTTCAAGCATCTAAATTGACTCGGGAAAAATGGAAAATGCCTCCATTGAATGATTTCATTGCAGAATTGAATCAAGAGAAATCTAAGTTAGTCCAAATGGGTGCCATCAAGCATTCCAATAACCAAGCACTTGCGGCTACTGATGCTCCAAAGAGCAGTGGAAAAGACAAGGAAAAAGGAACGAGTAAATTTCCTGAATTGAAGAAGGAGAGATTCGCACAATCTTCAGAGAACTCTTCTGAGCCTAAGGGTAAGAAGAAGAAGAAGGAAAGAACACTTTTCAGATACTATTCCAAAGTTTTTCATCTCGAAGAAAATTGCATGAGGAAGACTATCGATCAGATGGCTAAGCAATTGCAGCAGCACAATCTCATAGTGCCCGAAAATGCAAAGAAGAAAGATGATAATAGAACGGGAGGGAGAGCATGAGACGGTCATGATTTAATGGCTGTCACATCCACTCCATAAGCTTGGATCCTTGATTCAGGTGCATCGAACCATATGGCTGCATCAAAATATGAATTTTCCTCCATCGAAGAAAGCACCAGATCCCCAATTTTCTTAGGAGATGCCACACTCGCAAAGGTGTGCGGAGAAGGAATTGTTGATCTTGAAGGGGGATACTTCACAAATGTGCTTCATGTTCCCTTTCTGTCTGCAAATCTTCTCTCAATATATCAGATCACTCATTCCAGCTCTGGAAGGAAGGTGGAGTTCATTCTGGACTCGGCAGTGATTACCAACATTTCCACAGGCTCACAACTTGCACATGGAATTGCAGATCACAGTTCTCATTTGTATTTCTTCTCCCACTTTGTTCCTAAATCTATTAGCACTGTATTTCTATCACAATCTAATGATATCAGTAGGGTATGGCATGAAATATTTGGCCATCTAAACTATAAGTACTTGCATCAACTCAGCAAAGAAAACACGGTAGAAGGATTGCCAACTATTAAATTAACAAGCAGTGTATGTCAAGGATGCATTCTTGGAAAGCATCCAGAGAAAAAGTTTGACAAAGGGAAGGAATAGAGAGATTCTTCACAACTTAGGCTGATTCACAGTGACATTACGGGCCCATTCCCGCAGCCTTCAATCAGTATACAAGTACAACACACAGTGCCATATACACCACAACAGAACGGTGTTGCAGAGAGGAAAAACCGGTCCTTAAAAGAGATGGCAAATTGTATGCTATAGTCAAAATCATTAGCTCCCAAGATATCAAATGAATCTATTAATTGTGCAACATACATTCAGAAATGAATTCCTCACAAATCACTCAAAAGCACCACTCCTTCTGATCTGGATTATTTTTGGCACGAAATGAGATTGGAGATATAATAAAGAAATGCACAGAGATATCACAGATATTCAATAATATAACAGAAATGTGTAGGATATGCAACCATAAACACAGATATGCAGTAATACACGATTTCTATTAATGAAAGAAATGTACATAGACTGTAAAAATACAGAGTGAAATACTCGCTAGAATGGTGGCATCTTATCTCTGAGAAGAGATGTGACGGCTACTCGCATTCGCGATAAGATGATTACAATGAGGCTCTGAAGGCCTTTTTACAATAAGCAGGAATGCAAAAAACCCTAGACATCCAAAAACCTAACCCTGGGAGATGAAGCGCCAAAAGTCAAGTGGGCCCCGTTTGGGTAAGTGAGTACATCAACTTCCCGGGGTCGTAACTTTTGCATACGATCTCCGTTTTAGGCGTGTGATAGCTCGTTGGAAAGGTATTGTCAAGGATATTCATTTTGGGGGATCCATTATTACTTTGGATATCATTGAGAACCTCAATCTTGAAAAACATTCATTTGGGCCCTCAAAATGGCCCCGGAAGTTAAAACCTGCTAAAAATAGTAAATAACCAAAATTGCCAGAAAGCCATTTTCAGCCGTTTGGAAAAGGTGTGTGGCCACCGATATTCACCTAGATCACCTTTTTAATGTTGGACCAGTAAGAAACCGAAAGTGTCACAATTTCGTATTTTTGGTCCACGAGCATGGGCTCACATTCCGCCAGATAAGAGGAAGGCTTTGGAGCCTCAAAGGGTTGAATGCATATTTTTTGGATATCCTAAAGGTGTCAAAGGATATAGATTTTTGGACTCTCACATTGAAAATTTCATTCTAGCTCGAAGTGTGAAGTTTGAAGAAGAATCACTGCATGATTTTTCAGAAGACCCTGCCGAGGAACTGCTTGTTGTCACTGATGAGGAGGAGTCAGAAACTTCTTCGAGCACTTCAAAAAATACATCAAAGTAGCCTTTTAGGTCTGATACAGAGTATGAGGAGTAGGTCATGGCTTCTCCAACTCAATTTCCAACTTGGGCAAACAAAACCCTGCAAGATGCGGGTGAACTAGTCGGTGATCCTGAGGATACAAGGACTAGATCATAGTTTTTTGGGGTTCCTCAAGCCATGGCTGCCACAGAACCTTTTCTGCCCATACAATTCTATATGTCACTTGTTTCAGATCCAAAGTCACACTCTGAGGTTGCAGACATCTTCACCAAGTCCTTCACTGAAAAGAAATTTTCAAAACTGAGAGCTATGCTTGGAGTGGTGGAGACAACTGAGTAGGTCACTTTTGGCCACTCAGCATTTTTTTCCTCTTTTGGTG
>SNQJ01S0031178.1:72961-84541 GCA_010110895.2 Picea sitchensis
GGGTTTCCCACTAGGTTTTCCCTATTTCCTCTTTTCATGAGGAATTCTTTTATGTAATTAATACCTAAAATGGCCAAGTTGTTGGGACTCAAATTTTTTTGTCATTACAGTTAGGCTTAAGGGGGGGTGTTGGAGCATATCCCTAACTTACATTAGTTTATACCTAGCCTAGACTCCTAGATATTTTTTAATACATTCATTTACACCTTATTTCACCTAATTTGGCCACATAGAGAAGAAGGGTGGCTCATCCCTAGATTAACTGTTAATTTTAGATCAAGACTCAACTCCTGGTTCTTGATTTTCTTGATTTTTCTTGATTTTCTCGATTTATTCTTGATTTTATTGATTTATTCATGATTTATTCCAACTCCCCCATGCAAAAACTCATCTATTATTAGGGAATGCGCACCTCCTCTTTGAATGAGAGATTTATTCCTTAATTAATGATTTTTTCCATTACTATTATTAGTAACTACTATTTCAGGTTAGTTAAGTGAGTTGGAACTTCTTCTCTTGTCAGTTAAGTGAGCTTAAGTGAGCTAATGCACATCACTTAACTCTTGTGGACATTAATGAGTGTGTGACATGTATCTTTAGTGGTCTAGGTCGAACTATGTGGTCTCCCTTAGCTTATGACACCTATTTTAGCTATTTCTAGCTTTTTTTGACTAGAATTTCTATGTTGGAAATTCTATATATTCACCTCCTCTCTTCTTTTTGAGGATGGTTGCTCATGTATATTCATTTTTGATTAATATAATTCTCTTATTTATGAAGAAAAATATTTCTCTCATCTCTTGAATATCAGCAAATTGTTTGTGTTCAATTTAACTAGAATTCTAGATCTATCGGGGTTTCTGTAGGAATTCTACAATTGAGTATGTCGTTAATCATTTAAATGAATTTAATATCGGTACTAATAAGATAATTTCTAGAGGATTTAACTTATATTATGAGTTTATGGATGTTATAATAATGTGCTCATTGACAGAACGATGGAATGGTTTGTTCATGGCTTTAAGTAACTCTGTCTCCATTTCAAATACTCTGAAATTTGATGATGTTGTTGGTGTTATCCTTAGCGAGGAAATGCGATGGAAAAGAACATGTGAGACATCAGGTAATGCATTGACCATGGAGAACTAGGGAAGACAAAGGGAAAGAGGAAAGAGCCTAGGGAACCATGGGGAGTCTAGGAAGGTAAGATACAAATCCAAACTAGCAAAGATCAAGTGTTGGAATTGTGGAAAGAAAGGACATCTGAAGAAATACTGCATATCTCCAAAGAAACAAGAAGATGGACAACAGGAAAAAGAAAAAAGAAGAAAATGTAGAAGGTGATGTGTTACAAGATGATTTGGTTCTTTATTTAGATAATATTACAGATTATTAGGTATTAGATTTAGGGGATTCATTTCATGCCATACCCCATAGGAAACATTTTCAAGATTATGTTCAAGTTGATTTTGGACATTTTTATTTGGGTGATGATGAACTATGTAAAATTGTTGGAATGGGTAAGGTACAAACAAAGTTAAAGAGTTGAAACAAACGATTGCTGAAAGAGGTGAGACATGTTCCATATTTGACAAGGAATCTAATTCCAACACAATAGTTGGGAAGTGAAGGCTGTATATCTACATTTACAGAAAAGTTGTGAAAGGTCACTAAAGGATCATTGGTAATAGAAAACAGAGAGAAGCTAGGTACATTGTATTTATGTATTGGTAATGATGACTCTTCTATATATTTCACTTATATAGGAGTGGATAAAACACTGTGGCATCATAAGCTTGGACACATGAGTGAGAAGGGGATGTATATACTCCACAAAAGGAATTCTTTTTCAGATCCAAAACAAATTGATTTTGATTTTTGTGAGCATTGTGTATATGGAAAACATAAGAGGGTCAGATTTCTCAGAGTCAGGAAAGAAAATAAGAGTGAAAAGTTAGAGCTTATGCATACATATGTATGGGGACCAACTCAGGTATCATTTCTTGGTGGCTCTCTTTATTATGTTACTTTTATTGATGATGCAACTAGGAAATCTTGGGTTTATTGAATTTGATAAAAATATGATGTTTTTGATACTTTTAAAAAATGGAAATATTTGGTTGAGAATGAGACATGAAAAAGGTTGAAGTGTCTCAGATCAGATAATGGAGGTGAATAATGCAACAATGACTTTGATAATTATTGTTCATATCATGCAATTTGTAGAGAGAAGACAGTTCTGAGAACACCACAAGAAAATGGTGTGTCAGAAAGGATGAATAGGACAATCATGGAACATGAAAGGATTATGAGATTGCATGCAAGGTTTCCCTTACAGATTTGGGTAGATACTGTAGATATTGTTGTTTAATTAATAAGCATAGGTCCTTCAATCTCCTCGGATGGTGGTATTCCAAAGAAGGCATGCAAAGGTAAAAAGACAAACTACTCATTTTTGAATACTTTTGGTTGTGAAGCATTTGTCCATATTGATAAAGAAAATAGAACAAAGCTTGAGGTAAAATCAAAGAAGTGTACCTTTATTGGATACGATGTTAATGATTTTTTTTATCACTAATGGGATTATAAAAATCACAAAATCATTAGGATTAGAGATGTCGTATTCAATGAAAAGGTCATGTACAAAGATCAGTTGCATGGAAAGAAATAGGAAAAGGAAAAAACAAAATACATAGTGCTTGATGAAATCAAAGAAAATGAAATTTCAAAGGTACTAGAAAATCAAAATGTACAACAATAGAAGAAAAAGATACCTCAAACACCTACAAGTTTTTTTAGAAGATCTACTAGGTTAAGTATACCCCTTGAACAATACTCTCCTTCACTGTATTATTTGTTGTTGATTGATTCTGGTGAACCAAAAATTTATGAAGAGGCGATGTAGGTAGACATTATAAATAAGTGGGAGCAAGGCATGAAAGAGGAATTTGACTCCTTGGTAAACAACCATACTTGAGACATGGTTGAGTTTCTTGCAATAAAAAAAGCATTGCAAAATAAATGGGTTTACAAGTTGAAGGAAGAAGATGGAGGAAAAAAGAGGTACAAGGCTAGACTTGTTGTAAATTGGTTTGCATAGAAGAATGGTATAGATTTTGATGAAATATTTTCTCTTTTTGTTAAAATGACTTCATTTAGGACTATTTTAAGTCTTGTGCCAATTCATATTGAATAGTTAGATGTAAAAACAACTTTTCTCCATGGGGATTTGGAGGAAGAGATTTATATGCAATAGCCATAAGGGTATGAGGTCAAAGAGATGGAGAATTTGGTATGCAGGTTGAAGAAGAGATTGTATGTCCTAAAGCAAGCTGCAAGGAAATGGTATTTGAGATTTGACAGGTTTATGATAGAATAAGGTTACATTAGATGTCATTCTTATCACTGTGTTTATTTTAAGAGGCTAGAAAATGGAATCTATATTATCTTGTTATTGTATGTAGATGACATGCTTGTTTCAAGGTCTAACATGAAGGATATAAATGTGCTCAAAAAGAAATTATCTAATTCATTTGTGATGAAGGATTTGGGTGCTGCAAAGAAAATCATTGGTAAGAGAATAACAAGAGACATGAAAAATCGCAAATTGACATTGTCTCAGGAAGAGTAGATAGAGAAGGTGTTGGAGAGGTTTATAATGTAGAATGAAAAACTAGTTAGTACACCTTTGGACAACCATTTCAAATTAACCAAGGAAATGTGTCCCAAGACACATGAGAAGATAAAATACATGTCAAGGGTCCCTTATTAATGAACAATTGGAAACTTGTTTTATGTGATGGTGTGCACAAGACTAGATATTGCACATGTAGTGGGAGTTGTGAGTAGGTATATGAACAATCTAGGTAGAGAACATTGGGGGAAGTAAAGTGTATTCATGGGAATTTGAGAGGTACTACTACTCTTGCATTATGTTTTGGAGGTTGAAAGATTGTTCTACATGGATATGTTGATTAAGACATGGAAGGTGATAAAGATAACAGGAGGAGAACCAAAGGGTACATTTTTACTATAGGTGGAACAAAAGTAAGTTGGATTTCAAAACTGCAAAAGATTGTTGCACTTTTAACAATGAATATGGATTATGTTTCTACTACAAAGGATAATAAAGAGATAATTTGGTTACAAATGTTTATGGAGGAATTTATAAAGTAGCAGGAGAATAGCAAGTTGTATTATGACAGCCAGAGTGTCATTCATCTTACAAAGAATTCAACCTTCCATTATAATACTAAACATAAACAACTCATGTACCATTTTATACGATCTCTTTTGGAAGATGGACAACTGAAGTTGGAAAAGATACATACTAGCTAGAATCCTACAGACATGTTAACAAAGTTAGTAACTAGGGAGAAACTAAGTTCCTACTCAGTTTCGTTTGGCCTTCAAGCATGAAGGTGAATATGAGAAGCTTATCAGGTCCAAGGTGGATCATACTGCAATAGGTATAACATCAGTGTAGTTGAAGTGATCAATCTCTAAGTGGGAGATTGTTGGTTGTGGAGCCTAATTATATTCATGATTCATAGGTCTTTTTTCAGTCGTGTTTGGATTCCATTTCCTGACAGGGGGGTGTGAGGGGGATTTTCCCCTCACATATAGAGCCAAGGGGTCCAGGGGGGCGGCTACACCTTATGGAGACCCCCCTGGTGGGGGTTCAGAGGCAACGCCCCTGAAGAGAAATTTTGGGGAAATTTTCCTTGTAAAATATTGTAATTTCGTAGTCAAACTAAATCATTCATTATTAGGTTGCATATCTGAATAAATAAGTTATGTTGGGTTTTTTTCCCTACAAGGTAACCCTATTTTATGTATGAGATAATTTTATTGTAGAAAGTATGAGCGTGAATATTGTATTATGAGAGAGGATATTGTGAGAAAAATAAGAGATAGTTACAATGGGTGTGTTGTACGTTGTGTCCCTTCATTTGTTGGATAACAATATAGGAATGAACTAGAAATTTCACTGGTGGATGTAACCCATATTGTGTGAAACATGTATATCTATGTCTCTATTTCATTGTGTATCTTCTATGTTTTATTTCCGCATCTTTTTTATATTGTTTCTCTACGTTCCTCTTTTTCTAACATGAACCATATGTATGGGCATGGTAGCTAAGCCTGAAATACCAAAAGCGCTACCTCACACAGAGGTCAGGCTCTCTTGTGATCCATGTACACATAGTATTCCAAGTCATTTGACAAACACCTTTATGAGCAGATAAGGGATATCACTCTAATTTCTTTGATGTGATCCACTTCTTAACTCCTACATTAGAGGAGGCTCTCAACACACTTGTTGCAACACTGGATTTACTCCCTAATGAATCTAGTTTCAGTTTTCGTCCTTGAATATTTTACTCTTCAACCTATTCCAAGGATTTAAGTCTTATCTAAAGTGGGTTTGCTATAAAGATAAAGTATAATTAATTTTATATTAAGTGCTTCTTTATTAAGTTTTGTTGATTACCGCAAGGGTAGATGCATGCAACTATAGTGATTTTTTGGACTCTTCAATAAACAAAAAAGAGGAAAATATGAAATGAAACTTTCTTTTTGATGAAATCTAGATAAGGGAAAGAACATGACTTTTTCACTTTAATTTTGTAAAATGAAAAATCAACAAATAATCCTCACAACACTCTCTTTCGTCACTCAAACATTCCAATTATCCAAACAATATTTCCAAAACAATTCTTTCTAATTTGCAAAAGGACCTTAGACAACACCCTAAAAATGAAAGAATGAAATGAAATTTCCCCTTTTTCTTTTAATGAAAGAAAAAATAAAACACACACATGCAAGCAAAATCAACCAAAAGAAGGCTAGGGGCAGCGTGATATTGGTAGTGATGCAAGTATGCACACTCCAATGTCTACACTAAAAACAAAAACAAACACTTTGAAAAACCAAGAGTAAAACCAATAAAATTATCTAAATACAAATGGGATTATCAATCACTCCAAAAAACAATTTCAGACCCCAAAATTCATGAGCAACACTCCAATGCATGTATAAAAAAAGGTCTTAAAATGCTCCAAAATGGATAATCGCAAAATGCATTTTTTTATTTTATTTTTATATCATGCAAAGAATAACCAAAAAAGCACATCCAAACTAAGTTATAAATCTTATATTTTCCAAGAATAGGGACCCTAGGCTTGACATGAAGAAACACATAAAACATTTCACGAAAAATGGACTATTTTTTCACTTTACAATCCTTTTTTTATGGACCTTACAGGGGTAGTCATGGGTCAACCTTCTCTTGAATAATGACTAGTCATGTTTTTTCACTCTAATGACCTACGACACAACTAATTATTACATTAGATAGTGACACGTCATTCTATCTCTAATAGTAGATAAGCGACACACCACAAAGTTTTTGAAAAATAGTTGGATCTGGCCTAGAGAAACGAGAAATGGAAGATCTTCTCTCTAAGAGGGTGATGGGGAAGACAATAAATAACTCAGGAACACATTTAGAGGCTAAATTCAAGCAAGGGTAGTCCAAACTAAGGAATGATCATGAGTTCAGTCCCTAGTGGAGTCACCAATTCTATTATGGAGGATTTCGGTCAGTGGACTAACAAGAGCTCCCTTGGATTCACCCTTGATCCAGGACAGATACATGGATATAAAACAATAAGTTTAAACCCTAGATCAATCAAATTAATTTTATTATGCTATGATAATGGATGGAAAGTGCACCTTATTTATGAATGTTTTTCTCGCATGTGTTTCGATTATATAACTCTCGAGATCTCACTCCAGCTCTTTACAACCCTTTTACTTGCACACAAAAGAAAAGAAACACATTTCTCCAATCTATCCAAGCTAAATAAAATAAAATTTCAACTAGATCTATTTAATCTATTCAAGGAGAGACTAAAATTTCATAAGAAAGACATAATCATTGATTAAACAAGCATTGAAAGGGGGAATCGATATTGATCTATATTAGTCAAAAGTAGAGAAAATTAAATCAAGTGTACCATAATCCTTGAGGCTCGATGCAAGCCTCTCTAGAAACCTTGGATCCAGCTCCTCCTTGGCCCTCTCTCAAGTTAAGGCTGACTTTCAAGAAAGCGGATGGTTGATGAAGCTTGTTTGTGTTCTAGCAGCGTAATTTTACTCTTATTTTCATCACCTCTACCATAGAGTGTCCTTCTTTTTATAGAGCGATGGAAGGACATGACTATGCCTCCATAATTGATCCATAACTCTAAGTGACTTGGAGTTCATGAATGGGATGATTTCACATCTCATCCATTCTTGATTTCCTTGAATGTATCGAAGATCCCTGACTAAAATTGCCAACGATTTTCCTCGAGTGTATCAAAATCCCATTGGATTAGGGCATAATGAGTTGAACACTAGATTTTAGTGATGCATCATGGGTTGCTAGTTGTGTGAGGCGCGATTCCCCTAAAAAAGGATTAATTCTTAGGAAAAATGGTTGTGTCGCTTTAGCATATCTTCCTCTGAGTTTCAGGGTGACAAATATAGTTGTAAACACTTTCTTTGTCAAAATGGAAATTTTGATTTGCATTAAGGTGGAAAAGGTAAAAATACACAATGTCCAACTTCAAGCACTCAAAAGTATTGCCTCTAAGATGTTGTTTGATGTCACTTTCACTTCCTTGGGAAATATTGCTCATGATTTATTATTTGAGGATTTGTCAAATCATATATTTTTTTCTACTCGTTGTTGTTATTTTATGGGTTTTCTCTAAAGTTTCTACGGCTTCACAAGTTTAAAATGCCACTGATTTCTTTTCATCTTCTTTTCTTTCAGGAAGGCAATTATCAATTTACCAAAGATCTCATAAAACCAAAGAAGAATAGTTGTCATTCATAAATTTCACTGTACATTGTAAAGCATTTTGTTTCTTATTTTGGTTAGCAGTCCATATTTTCTGGTTGGAAAATGTAGTCAAATTTTGGATTTATATCCAAGAGTGTGAAAGTTTGTGCATTTTTTCTTCTTATTCAAGCATTTTTGACAAATTTTCTTATGCTCTGAAGAAGTGGCATTGAAGTTCACAAGTTGTAAATTGATAGAAGACATGATAGATGGGGGTATAATAAAGTGAGAAGAGCTTTTTGACACTCTAGAAGCAAGAATATTCTTGAAATCCAAAAGTGGTTAATAGAGTTATCACAAAAAGAAGAGTTTTACATGACATATTTGGAAGGATGTTCATTAATAAAAGATTTATATCCGATCCCTTTTTCTTTATGCATTCTTGAATTAGTCAAGAGCATCTTTATTTAGTGGAGCAATAGAGAGCCACTTTTGAATATGGTAACATTGTATAATATTTCATTGTCACAACAGAGAAAAGTGTAGATGCTAGTGTCTTGAAGTAGGCTTTACAACCAAAAAATCTCTCTGCATAGTTTACGTGAGCATGGGCCACATAGTTGATTTGTAGTTTTTTTTCTCATGAAGCTAGTATGATGCCTTTATGGCTTGGATATGGAAAATGTATCAAAAGAAAAAACCTCAAGAACAACACTATCTTCAGTGAGATAATGGATGAAATAGAGAAAACAAAGAGAATTTGCAAATTAGGGATTGGATCTGGTAATTGAAACACCAAATTGTAATGGTAATCCATTGAAGAAGACCATGTATAGGGTCATGGGAGGTTTAGAGGGTCTACAATTTGAGATAAAGGTCATGACAGAGGATAAGTTCATGGTTTTGAAGACTTTTCACTATAGAAAAAATCAATCAAGAAAACCTTGATGGCTTTAAAATGCCATTTCTAGACCCTGTGAAAAATAAAGTTTGCAGCAATAAAATATTTATCCTCTATTCTAGTTATAAATATTTCAACTACCAAAGTGTTCCTCTATTCATCAAGAAATCAAATGAAGACCCGTGGGTATGTTTTTAAGGTTTGAACACAACCTACTGAGTGGTGGGGGGAATGAGAAACAACCCTTGTGACTCCATACAAACAACATATTATTGCATCCCTCAAGTACACCAACAAACAAAGTACAATAATTTGTTTGAAAACTAGCAATTTCCAAATCTTCGTTTCTAATTAAGTACATAATTGATTTGCTTATATCTTGCAACTCGTGCATCAGATGGCCACAAAATTTGGAGGACAATAGCACTACAATGAGAGAAACAAAAGTACATAATTGATTTGCTTATATCTTGCAACTCGTGCATCAGATGGCCACACAATTTGCAGGACAATAGCACTACAATGAGAGAAACAAACACACAAAATTTCAAGCAAATCCAATTCATATTTTTTGAGAAATCAACCATTGTCACCTACAATTTTTTTTTTCTTATTTTTCAAGAACCATGCATCGGATGGCCACAAAATTTGGAGAGAAACATTACAATGAGAGAAACAAACACACAAAATTTCAAGGAATTCAGTTCATAGTTTTCAATAAATTGGACACCATCACCTACAACCATTTTTATTATTTTTCGAAATCTGTGCATCGAATTAGTGAAATTTTTGGCATAAGCATAAAATCAATACCAACAACCTGACAAAATTTCACAAGAACCCAAATAATAAATTGTGAGAAAAATGGATGGACAAGTATGCTACAGGAAGTCTATTATAGGAAATCTAGTAACCATTGATTGGTTTACATATTAGTGCAACCTAAACAAAAATCCACCTCATGGGTTTTTTATGCAGGTCTCATGAAATGGTTTGGTACATATTGAACCAACTTCAAATTCAATGAGGAGGGTGATAGATCATGGTAAAACTTAGAGTTACCAGGATTTGGGTGACCTCAAGATGAGATTGTTGATGTCAAAGGGGAATATTCTTTGTTGCAGTGGACAAAAAGAAAATTTTCAAGAAGTAAGTGCTGCCACACAAGAACCAACGCTTACCAAGCTTATGGTTGTTACACAAGAACCTCGATTGAAACTCATGCCTAACAAGGTAGGTTGTTCCACACATGAATCTGTACTTATAAAACTTGCGGTTTCTACATAAGAACCAATCACAATAAGCTCAACAACAACTCAAGTCCTTCTAGCTCGCTTCCCAATCGATCAGAGGAAGAACACCTAATACATTTTTTTGAAGAATCAAATGCATGGTTGCATGAGGACATGCGACATGTTCAGTTGAGGGTATAAGACAATTCACCAAATCACCATCTTTTGACATCCTTTTCCTCTTCCCGGTAAATTTGTTTTACTCCATTTTAATGCTTTATGTGGGATTATATTTAACATATTTTCCAATCCATTTTTTTTAGTAATTTAAGTGAATTTATGACTAAATCTTAGAAAAATAGCATGCTTCCACTTATCTTTGAAATTGGTCTTAGTTTGGTGATGATTACAGGTAAATTTGGAGCTTCCAATAATGCAAACTTTTATCACTTAGCTCCAAATTCGAATTTCCTCTTCAACCATTGAAGGTTTGATGAGGATTTGGGATGATCATTTAGACATATTGGGTAAATAATAATATTTAAGACTTGAAAATATTTTTTATCAAATATCTTAGAGATTTTTGGATTTGAATTAATTAGTGTCATTCTTTAGTTCTATAAATAACATGCTTTGATTTAGTTTTATGATGTTGTAGTTTAGTTAGCAAGCTTCTTCTTGGGAGAATTGAACCCACTGCAAATAGATCATGGTGGTCTTTTACTTCATTTTATATGTCTTTATTTAATTTTGCTATTTGATTTCATGAATAGTCTTATCTTTTTGGAGATCAATTTTCTTTTAAGCAATGATTCATGCAAACAAGATGTGTCTAATTCATACATAATCGACATTTCAAGTACATGATCATTGCCAAGAATGATTAAGCTTACTTTTGATTGATAAAATGTGGCGTGATTAGTTGAGTTCATTTATCTTCATTTATTTTCTATAAACATCTTAGATAGATCATACTGTAAATAATCTAATTATGCACATATAATGTTTGCATTTCACAAGTTTACAAACTATCAGATTGATAATTAAATGTAAGTGTTGTATACATATTCATGTGTTTATGTTTTGAGGAAATTATTAAAATGAAGTTTATTTGCAATTAAAGTGACTTGGATTAGTTGAAAAACCACTAATAATATTATATTTATAATATTTATAAAAAAAATGATTATGAATTATTAATTTTTTTACATAAATTTAGCAAGATAACAAGTTATTAATTGATATGAACATAAATTAAAAATGATATAGATATTAAAAAATTATAAAAACATTATTTAACAAACAAAAGTAAATGTCAAATCACATAATTAATAATATTATAAATATAATATCACATAATAAACAATATTATAAATATAATATTATTAATGGTTTTTCAACTAAATATAATAATATTATGTTTATAATATTGTTAATTATGTAATATTATATTTATAATATTATTAATTATGTGATTTGACATTTATTTTGTTTGTTAAATAATATTTTTATAATTTTTTAATATCTATATATTTTTAATTTATGTTCATGTCAATTAATAACTTGTTAGCTTGCTAAATTTATGTAAACAAATTAATAAATCACAATCAATT
>SNQJ01S0031179.1:0-11158 GCA_010110895.2 Picea sitchensis
CATTGTTACGGGGCATTCCAGTGGACAAATTGTATATCGCAGAACTCTGGGCACTGTTTGCAAGTCGTGGAAGATTAGAAACACAATTTTGAGCCCGTTAGTCTAGGAACCTGCAATCAAAAAAGTGTCTAAGTATGGAACAAGGAAATGGTAGCCCAGACTTGTTTCCGCTAATATATTGAAATTTGTAATAGCTTTCCCATTACCTGGAAAAATCTTCTTTGCATGTTTCTAGACAAGTTCTTTAGGGATAGTTAGTCCTCGAGGATTTTGGTTATTAATGACGATATTTACGATTGTTGCATGATGAATTCTTAGAATTAAACCTTTGTTGTTGCATATTTGGAAAGAAGTACAAGGATGGTCGACATAGGAAACAATGACTAGGAATTAGAGATTTCGTGAACCCACCAACCCTAGGATCCAAAATAGGGTGACAAGGTCTCCCCAAAATATTCGAGGCCCTGACGGTCAAATTGTATCGCTCAGAACATTTGAATGCATAATGTGTAACATGGAAGAGGGGACAATGTCAAAGTTCGGAAGTCAATTTGTTTATCGTGGAGGTTCGGGTGTTATTTCTAGGTCATAGAACAATGGAAGTTAATTTAGAGGCCGAAATAATTAATGTGCATTGGGAAGGGAACGATTGTGGTGGGGATGGAATAGAGACATAAATGGTTTGAAACATTTTATGAATTCGGGTAAAGTGAATTTTGCAAGTTGGAGGAGCTCGAGGTAGAATTGTAGATTAGGGAATTTTTTGGGTGCAAGATGTATATCATAGAACAGGTGGAAAAAATTGGCTAAGTATAGAAAGGAATGACGGTCGTTTCGAGTACTGTAAATGGTGGTTTAATGTGTGTTAATGGGAGATGTCCTCGAGCCTTTTTTTCTTGTTAATGCCAATTGTTTTGTACCAGTATGTTCAATTGTCACTAGTAAGACCATAATTAACGTGCATTGGGAAGGGCACGCAGTTAGTGGGGATAGAAGGTGTAATGTCCCCAAGGCCAAGCCCTGTTGTAAATCATATTTGTGAAATGAATTGTAATTATGTTTTTATAGGCTAGTGATCCAAGTTAATATAAGTTGGGGGGCTTATGTGATTGTTAGGCTAGAGAGCCTAAGTGCTAAAGGCCAAGAGCTTGATTTTTTACATGTATCTATGCACATTATTAATAAAAATATAAACATCGCCGCGTGCAGACCGAGCACGATGAATGAGTGATGGGGGACTAATATTCCACAGAGTGGGCAAGGGATTAGGGGCTGGAAGGTGGGAAGAGGGGCTAAGTGTTGAGCCTAGGGTCTTAAGTCCTTAGGGAATAATATTTTAATATTATTCCAAAAAGAATGTGAATACTATGCTTTATCCTAAGTTCTTTTGGAAGGACAAGTAACTTCCAAATGCATGGAACGCATGCAGTTGCATGGGTGACAAGTGTCAAGCCAGGCGCATGCAAATAAAATGGCTGAGATGAGCCATGTTGGGGGTTCCTCCACCATTCGACCCTCGACTGCCTGAGCGTGAAACCATCTGACCTCTGTAATAGACCTGGTGCAATTCTGAAACCGGGGGGAAGAAGTCTATGTGTTGATTTTGGGGATAGCCTGTGTAGATTTCTGGAAAAAGACGATGCATCCTCTGTCTAAGAAGATCGAGCCTGTGTGTGGAGTCTCTATCCCAAATCCATAACTGTGAGACCATCCTGTCATTCCTGAGTCTGTTTGGAAAGCCTGTGTATGTTTTCCCCGTTGGTTGTTGTGGCCACACAATGCTGGACTGCGTGTGGCTTGCTGGCCAGTTAGTACAACACTCTCTCCAAGTGAGAGAGGTGGTGAATTTGGAAGAACAGGTTGCTAGGCCTGTGAGCAATTCTGTCTAGGTGAGAGAGTGCACACAGGAAGGAGAGAACTCCTGGAAGGAACCCTGTAGCTGCCATAGAGCTCAGAGACTTCCAGTTCGGTCTGTTGTTGAAACCCATGGCAAGGGAGGTTAGCAGTCGAAGGACTATCTAGGTGATAGAGAAGGTGTATATTCTTGGGGTGGAACAAGAATGTGAGGAAGGAGAGTCTGTGGGTAGTGGGCATAAGTGGTTCCTAGGAGAGAATCCTTCCTTGTGACTGTGTGTTTTCCTTGTAACCTCATCCTAACCTAGGATTCCTTGACTTGGGGGTGGAGCTTAGTCCCAGCTCGGGGGTGACCCACTGATGAGCTTGATGAGAATTGTGGTCTAAGGATGGGAGGTTTGTGGACGGCCCGCACCTAGTTGGTGGAATTACCACCGTTTCAAAGATAAGTACCAGATGATGTTTTAATTACTTTTTTGCATGTCTGTGTATTTATATTTATCATGTATTATGTTGTGCATACGAATTAATGTTAAAGTCATTGATTATTTATAATAGAAGTAATTATTATGGTTACTCTGAGTTTAAATGTGTTTCATTTGATTTAAATTCATGTTATCAATCAAGTATGAGAATGATGTTTTTTCTGCAAAGTAGCGCCTACCTGGCCCAGAATGGGGGCATTACAGTTTGGTATGAGAGCGTTACAACTTCAAATGAAAGAAGGTTGTTACAGTATGGTATTAGAGCATTACAACTTCAAATGAAAGAAGGATATTACAATATGGTATCAGAGCCAAGGTTTTGATGCTGAGCCTAGATGGGTCAGTTGAGTGGTCTTTGGATTGAGGGTTTGAGGATAAATTGTGTTTGGAGGACCAATTTCAAACCTTTGAATGTTCCTGAGTGTCAAGGAGTTACTTGACCGTGTTACCAAGCTCAGGAGGTGTAGCGGTGTTATGAAATCGCAGCTGATGTGGTATCTGGCCACAAGGAGAGAGGACTCCACACCAGAAGTGTTGGAGTCGTAGGATCTGTTCTGGGAAAAGAAGAACCCTCGTGACTGTCAGATTTGGAAAATGTGCGCAGGGTTTAAGAACCCCTTGGAGTTGCACATGAACGTGGAAATCGCAATACGTGAAACCCCGAATTCCCCGGGACCGTCCATCGGGGGGAACACGTGACTGTCGGACAACGTTTCGGCACCCGAGAAACCAAAAGGGAAGAACCTTGTTTTTGCAAGTCGTGAAATAGCGAAACCCGAAACTCTGAAATGATCTACACCGTACACCGTAAGATAGGAACTTGACCATTGGATCAAGTGAAGGGGTAGACAGTAATTTTGAGATTTCGGCAAACGAAAGTTCAAGAGGGTGGATGCAAAAACTCCCGATGCGCGAAACCCCAAAACGCCGAAAGGATATGTGCCATAGATTTGAGAAAGGTATAATCGTTGGATTTCACTTGGAATGAATGTGGACACATGGGTGTGTACCACGTGTCACTGAGTCGAGAAGATAAGCGAGAATGGTGGGACCTGATGACATCACCGAAGGTGACGTGGAACCTCCTGAACATACCATGCACCACTGTGGTTAAGGGCGACAACTGTGTTGTGGGCCTGGAGAGTAAAGTAAATTGGAATTTCATAATTCGGGAGTTGGAGTGACCAGGGGTTGGGAGTCACTGCATCGTGAACTCCCGGATCCCGAAGACCCGAAACCCGAAGTTCCAAAGTCCTGAAATCTCTACCATAGTTGGCGACAACTGTACTGTGAGCCCAAGGGAAAAGAGGTTGGAAGTTTGGGAGTCTGGAGTTAGAGAGGGAAGAGAGTGCGAGAACCCCCTGGGGGGGAAACCCCGAAATCCCGAAGTCCTGAAATTTTTTAAGACAAAGGACCATCAAGGATTTAACTATTGGGTCCTCGTGGAACAAAACTCAAAAGTCCCGAAAGCAAGAATGAGAACCTCGTGGACCGAGATCTCGAAACCCAGAGTCTCGAAGTCCTGAAAAAATTTGCAGAGCCAGACAGAGTTTAGAAAACTTAGTGAATTTGAAACATTTTTCTTATTCACATTGGTTTATGAATGTTGTGGTTTTTATTAAGGGTTTAAGGCCTGGAAAACTCCAATTGACTGCACGTTGTGTGTGCATAGTTCAATGAGTGTCAGGACAGCCGAAAACTGACGTTGAGTATGGAATTGGAAGAGGTAAAGATTGCCTCCAATTCAGAGAATGAAAGAGAAGGAAGGGATGTCAACCTAGGAGTCGAAGGATCAAACTCTAATGGGCATGGAAAAGAGATGGATAAGGAAGGACATATGATGAAGCTCATTGAAAGATTGCAGAAAGATGCCTAGGCTTGCGAAGCTGATAGCCGAAAGCTCATGAGGGTCAGGGATCAGCAGGGAGAATTCAACTTAAAAATGTTGAAGAACCTTGAAAGAATAGAAAGGAAGTTGGAGAAGAGGAGTGGCTCAAGAAAGACAGAGAGTCGCAGGACCCTTGAGAGAAGAATAATATCAATGAGTGGTAGCAGACATCATCGTTTCTCCCTAAAGCATTCCAGCAGGGAAGCGAATAGTAGTTCAAGCCCGTCCCCTACCAGAAAACACTGAATATCTAGAGTGGATGAATTGAAAGGGGAGATGAACAAGATCAATACTCCAACATTTGATGGAGAACATAAGAAGGAGTCAGATGTTGAAACATGGTTGCTTGGCATGAGGAAATATTTCCAACTGTAGAATTATTCCCCTCATGCAGAAGGAAGAATTGCGATGTATCAACTAAAGGGAAAAGAATCCATGTGGTGGGATCAGTTTGTGCAGGTGCAGCACATCAGAGAGGAAGATATCACTTGGAATGAGTTCAAGGGGTATTTCGAGAAGAAATACCTGACCAAAAGGTACTATGATAGAAAGATGAAGGAGTTCTTCGAATGCAAGTTGAGCAGCATGACCATCGATGAATACGAATGAAGGTTTTTGGAACTACTGAAGTATGTTTCGTTCATCAAAGATGAGGTTATCAAGATTCAGATATATCTAAGTGGACTTACACCTTCTACTGGTGACAGGATTCAGTATGATGATCCTAAGACTATGGAAGAAACAATAAGAAGGGAAAAATGCTTATATGAACAACAAAGAGAAAGGCCTACTTTTTGGAAGGCTTGGAATGATCAGAAGAAGTTCAGGAAAGAGAAAAGGCAGAAGGGAAACATGCCTCCTTTTTTCAGAAACAGTCCTCAAGGATAGTCATCTTTCAGAGAGCCCAGGAAGGATGAAGTGGGTGAGCAAATGCCCAGACCGCCACCTATGGAGTGTTGAGGTTGTAGAGGGAACCATAGGTACAGGGACTACCCCCATAGAAAAGATAAAGCGAGAACCATCCACAATGTTCAGCAAGCTAAAAAAGTAGAGGATATGGGCAGCAGGATGCCAAGTATCTATGAAACCCTAGACAACAAGCAAGTAGAATTTCAATCGCATATGATTGAAGTGGAAGGTGTGATCAACAACCAACCACTTATTATTTTAATTGATTATGGGGCTAGCCATAGTTATGTAGATCCTAGGATGGTGGAAAGTTTACATTTATCAAGAAGAAAACATGAAAGATCTTGGTTAGTGCAGTTGGCTACAGGAACCAAGAGGAAGGTCACTGAATTGGTTAAATCATGTTCAGTAGACATGAATGGATTGAGCATGAAGGATGAATTGAATGTTTTTCCTTTAGGCTCTTATGACTACTTAATTGGGATGGACTGGTTGGACTAGCACCATTCCCTCCTGGACTTTCATAACAAGAGGTTTACATGCCTGGATGAGGAGGGAAATAGGAAAACAGTCCAAGGAATTCCTAGAGCTGTGGCTGTTAGAGAAATCTCAGCCATGCAGCTGAAGAAGTGTTATAGGAAAGGTTGTCAATTATTTGCATATTGTGTGGAGGAAGCATCCAAAGATGAAGTCTCAAGAGTTGGAGACCATGAGGTACTCACAAAGTTCAAGTACATATTTCAGGAGGTACCTAGACTACCTCCGAAGAGAGACATCAATTTTTCTATAAATTTGATGCCTGGAGCAACTCCAATGTCGAAAGCTCCGTATAGAATGAGTACACCAGAGCTAAAAGAATTGCAATTGTAGCTTGAAGAGCTTCTAAAGAATGGGTACATTCACCCCAGCATGTTACCTTGGGGTGCCCCGGTCCTGTTCGTGAAGAAGAAGGATGGGACGTTGAAGATGTGCATTGATTTGCGACAGTTGAACAAGGTAACTGTCAAGAACAAGTATCCTCTGACGAGGATCGATGATCTTTTCGATCAGCTAAAGGGTGCAAAAATATTTTCGAAGATAGATCTTAGATCAGGATATCACCAGGTAAGAATAAAGGATGAGGACATCAACAAGACTGCCTTTAGAACAAGGCACGGTCATTACGAGTTCACAGTGGTGCCATTTGGATTATCAAACGTGCCTGTTGTTTTTATGTGCTTGATGAATGGTGTATTCAGGGACTATTTAGACAAGTTTGTCATAGTATTCCTGGATGACATCTTGGTGTATTCCAAGTTATAGGAAGAGCATGAACAACACCTGAGGATGGTGCTACAAGTGTTGAGAGAACACCAGTTGTATGCCAAGTTGAGCAAATGCTCGTTTTATTAAAGGCAAATCCATTACTTGAGGCACATTATTTCAGAAGAAGGGATCACTATGGATCCTGAGAAAGTTGAGGCCATCTGAGAATGGTCAGCACCAAGGAATGTGACAGAAGTTAGATCCTTTATGGGTCTGGCTAGCTATTATAGAAGGTCTATCGCAGGGTTCTCAAAGATAGCTCACCCTATCACTTCCTTGCAAAGGAAGGAGAAAAAGTTTCAGTGGACTGAAGAGTGTGAAGAGAGTTTCTAGCAATTGAAGTAGTTGTTAACCAGTGCTCCAATCCTGAGAATTGCAAATCCAAATATGGATTTTGTGGTCTACACAGATGCGTGTAAGGAAGGGTTGGGAGGAGTTCTCAACCAAAATGGATTTGTAATCTGTTATGAGTCCAGGAAATTGAAAGAGCATGAAAAGAATTATGCCACTCACGATTTGGAGCTGGCAGCAATCGTCCACACTCTGAGGAAATGGAGACATTACCTCACAGGAAGAAGATTTGAATTGAGAACAGACCACCACGGTCTGAAATATTTGTTTGAGCAACCAACCTTAAATGCTAGACAAAGTAGGTGGTTGGAGTTTCTGTGCGAATACGAATTTGATATCAAGCATATCAAGGGGAAGGAAAACAAGGTGGCTGATGCACTCAGCAGAAAAGTGAATGACTTACATGCTACAACCATTAGCATGTACAGGACTGATATTAAGGATAGAATTTTGGAAGCTGCAAATGCAGAATTGCAGTGCAGAGATTTGGTAGAAAAGCTACAACAGAGTGAAAGGCCACAGAAAAGGGAAAGTTACACCTTGGAAGCTGATGGATTACTTCTATATAAGGACAGAGTGTATATGCCCAATGTTCAGGAATTGAAACTTGCGATTCTAAGAGAAATGCATAACGTGACTTATGTTGGACACCCTGGATATCAAAAGATTGTGGCAGCAGTCAAAAGCCATTACTTTTGGCTGGGTATGAAGAGAGAGATCATTGAATACATCGCCAGATGTATGGAGTGCCATAAATTTAAGGCTGAGCATAGGCACCCAGTAGGGTTGCTGCAACCTTTTCCCATTCTTGAGTGGAAGTAGGAAGTGATGACCATGGATTTTATTACAGGATTTCCCAAAACAAGCAAGCAACATGATTTGATCATGGTTGTGGTGGACAAGCTTACAAAATCTGCCCATTTTATTCCATTGAAAACCACTCACAAGGCAACAGATGTTGCTAATATATTCTTAAAAGAAGTGGCATGCTTTCACAAAATTCCTAAAACGATTGTGTCTGATAGGGACCCGAAATTCACCTCGAATTTCTGGAAAGGACTGTTCAAAGGATTCAGAACGAATCTGAATTTTAGTACATATTATCATCCCGAGTCTGATGGAAAAACAGAGAGGGTGAACAGAGTAATAGAGGACATGATTAGAATGTATGTGATGGACAAACCAACAAGATGGGAAGACTATCTGCATTTGGTAGAATTCAACTACAATAATGGGTATCATGCATCGTTGAAGATGAGCCGATTTGAAACACTTTATGGAAGAAAGTGCAATACTCCAGTGAGCTGGGATAATCCAGCTGACAGAGTAGTAGTTGGGCCAGAGTTTCTCAAAGAGATGGAAGACCAAATGATAAGAATTAAACAGAATTTGAAAGCTTCCCAGGACAAGCAGAAAAGTTATGCTGATAAGAACAGAACCCACAGATAATTCAAAGTGGGTGATCATGTTTTCCTGAAAGTGAAAACTAACAGGAGTTCCCTGAAGTAGGGAAGTTGTGCCAAGTTGGCAGTAAGATACTATGGGCCTTTTGAAATCCTAGAAAGGATTGGGCCAGTTGCATACATGCTTGCATTACCTACATCTATGACTATACATAATGTGTTTCATGTTTCATTGCTTAAGAAATGTATACCTGATGCTAATCATGTTATCGATTGGAATGTGATTCAGGTGGAACTAGAAGGTGTCTTGCAAGTGCATCCTGTGCGCATATTGGACAGGAAAGGAAAATAATGCTGGAATCAAGCCATAGAGATTGTAAAGGTCCAGTGGACCTGGTACGGTCCTAAGGAAACGACATGGGAGCATGAAGATGTTATGCGGGCAGAGTACCCACATCTTTTTGAAAATTTTGAAAAGCTTGCAGATGTAGTGTAAAGTTGCACTGAGGACAGTGTAGAAATAAGGGGAGGGGAATTGTAATGTCCCCAAGGCTGAGCCCTTTTGTAAATCATATTTGTGAAATGAATTGTAATTATGTTTTTATAGGCTGGTGAGCCAAGTTAATATAAGTTGGTGGGCTTATGTGATTGTTAGGCCAGAGAGCCTAAGTGTTGAAGGCCAAGAGCCTAATTTTGTACATGTATCTATCCACATTATTAATAAAAATATAAACACCACCATGTGCAGGCCAACCACGATTAATGAGTGATGGGGGACTAAGCTTCCACAGAGTGGGAAAGGAATTAGGGGCTGGAAGGTGGGAAGAGGGGCTAAGTGTTGAGCCTAGGGGACTAAGCCTAGGGGCTTAAGTCCTTGGGGAATAATATTTTAATATTATTCCAAAAAGAATGTGAATAATATGCTTTATCCTAAGTTATTTTGGAAGGACAAGTAACTTCCAAATGGATGGAATGCATGCAATTGCATGGGTGACAAGTGTCAACCCAGGCGCATGTAAATAAAATGGCTGAGATGAGCCATGTTGGGGGTTCCTCCACCATTCGACCCTTGACTGCCTGAGCGTGAAACCGTTCGACCTTTGTAAGAGACCTGGTGCAATTCTGAAACTGGGGGGGAAGAAGTCTGTGTGTTGATTTTGGGGATAGCCTGTGTAGATTTCTGGAAAAATTCGATGCATCCTCTGTTTGAGCAGATCAAGCATGTGTGTGGAGTCTCTGTCCCAAACCCATAACCGTGAGACCATCCTGTCATTGATGAGTCTGTTTGGAAAGCCTGTGTCTATTTTCCCCATTGGCTATTGTGGCCACGCAATGTTGGACTGCGTGTGGCTTGTTGGCCAGTTAGTACAACACTCTCTCCAGGTGAGAGAGGTGGTGAAGTTGGAAGAATAGTTTTCAGGGCTTGTGAGCAACTCTCTCTAGGTGACAGAGTGTGCAGAGGAAGGAGAGAACTCCTAGAAGGAGCCCTGTAGCTGCCACAGAGCTCGAAGACTTCCGGTTCGGTCTATTGCTGAAACCCAAGGCAAGGGAGGTTAGTAGCCGAAGGACTATCTAGGTGACAGAGAAGGTGTATACTCCTGGGTGGAACAAGCATGTGGGGAAGGAGAGTCTATGGGCAATGGGCATAAGTGGCTCCTGGGAGAGAATCCTTCCTTGTGACTGTGTGTTTTCCCTATAACCCGAGCCTAGCCTAGGATTCATTTCCTTGGGGGTGGAGCTTAGTCCCAGCTCAGGGGTGACCCACTGCTGAGCTTGATGAGTAGTGTGGTCTAAGGCTAGGAGGTTCGTGGAAGGCCTGCACCTGGTTGGTGGAATTACCACCATTTCAAAGATAAGTACCAGATGATGTTTTAATTACTCTTCTGCATGTCTGTGTATTTATATTTATCATGTATTCTGTTGTGCATACGAATTAATGTTAAAGTCATTGATTATTTATAATAGCAGTAATTCTTATGGTTACTAAGAGATTAAATGTGTTTCATTTGATTTAAATTCATGTTATCGATCAAGTATGAGAATGATGTTGTTCCACGAAGTAGCGCCTACCCATCCTGGAATGGGGGTGTTACAGTTTGGTATCAGAGCGTTACAACTTCAAATGAAAGAAGGTTGTTACAGAAGGAAGCAACATATGCTTTGAAACTTTTGTGAACCCTGGTAGAGTGAAGCTTGCGAGTTCAATGAGTCCACGGTCGAATTGTAGATCATGAAAGTTTTGAGTGCAAGATGTATATCATGGAACAAGAAGCAACAGAGTTCGAAAGTGCCAGCCCCGACAACTGCGGCCATAAATTTGGCTAAGTATGGAAAGGAAAAATGATCGGTCGAACTCGTCATGTGAAGATATAGATGGAGATGAATATTTGTCAGCCTGCCAACTCGGGAACCCACAATCATAGAAAAGAGACTAAGTATATAACCAAAAAGGAATAATAGAAGAGAATAAGAAAAGGGGAAAAGGGCTAAGTATCTCACAGAAAAACATCTATTGTTCGTTTATTAATGCCAATCTTTTCGAACCCCTGGTAATTTAAGCATAAATTGCAGATCATGGAAGTTTTTTGGGTGCAAGATGTATATGACGGAACATGGGACATAAGTGTTGGATACCGCAAACCCGGGACCCGGTGGTGAGAGAATTGGATAAGTATTGAAAGGGACCAGAGTCAGTCGGGCTCACGGTGTGAAGATGTAGATAAAGATGAGCATTTCCCAATCCATGAATCCAAGAGGCCGTGATCATAGAAATGAGACTAAATATAGAACCACAAAGGGATAATAGAGGGGAAGAAAACAATGAAAAATTTAAAGAGAAAGTGTTTATATTTATTCCAATAGTATTCATATTAATATATATTAATAGATTATTTATGGTCCAAACATAAAGCACCTTCCTATTTGTAGGATGTTGTTCGGTTCACAAATTTCGTTGAAACCCA
>SNQJ01S0031179.1:31241-58058 GCA_010110895.2 Picea sitchensis
AGATACTTTTATTTAGAGCCTGTTGATATAGTTATTTTATGCAGTTAAAAATAATCACGTTTTGTTCCCAACTTCTTCTTCATTTAGGTGCAATTCATCGAGCTGTGAACATAAGGTGTCATGTTCCTTATGAATTTAATTCACTTCAATCAGTTTGAAATTATTTTTGAAAGGAAATCTATGCGCCCTTACTCTCAATATTAATGAAATTTCTGCTCTAACATTACACGAAGGAAAGGCCTATTGATTTGGCCAAGACGCAAGAGATGTTGAATTCTCAGTCCAACTTAAAATTTGGTGGGAATAGATACACAACTAAAGGAATTTAATCCCCACACCTGCACAATATTATATCATATTAAGGAAGCTAATTTTAAAATAGTTTAAAAAAATTGTGACTTCATTGTTTTCATGATCAAATGACGCCATTGCCAAGGAACTAAAAAAATCCCCTTAACTTTACACAGGAATGTTTGACTATAGCGTGGAATTTATTAAGAGCGACTGTACCGTGGAATTCATTAGGCTCGCCACAATATCTCGAAGAATTTATTTGAAAGTATATAATATATTTTGCCATGTTGAAAAATTGTGTCTATTTTGTCTCTATATGTGGCAGGACAAAATAAAGTTATATTCAAATTAAGAAAATACAATTTCTTCATAATGAAAGATAAAAATTTATGACGACATAAATATAAAAGGAGATAAAAATAAGCTTAATTTGAAGTATATCAAAAAAGTTACATTTTCGTGGAAATTTAAATGAATTTGTCATGTTACATTTTCCTGGAAATTTAAATGAATTTGTCATATGGAGTGGGATTAGGGCTCGCGCACCATAAGCATAGTGGAAGATAAAAATTTATGAGGCCATAAATATTTTTTTATTTGAAATATATCAAAAAATAATAGCGTGTTACAAATTCCTTGTAATTTAAATGTGTTTGTCATATAGACTGGGATTGGAGCTCTCGCGGACCATAAGATAAATATTTACAAGAAAAGAAATATTTACAAGAAATAGAACTGTAGAAAAAATAAGTGGTCGATGGTAGAGTGTAATACCTAAAAAGAATAAATTGAAATGTAACGGTCTTTAGCTAGACATTTCTATTTAAAAAATTCGAATAACTGGGTCGATAAACAAAGAAGGATGTGATCAGTATAGACTTACACAGATGGTACATATGACACCTTTTGCTATTTTAGTGTTGATGTATTTTCATTGATGTCGTTGACGGCTACTGGAATCGTAGTAAGTGCATGTTGTCTTTCGTCAGTGATCTTCTTCAATTCACTTTCGAGCCATTCTTCAATGTAGCTTCTCATTGGGGTGACGTTAATCTCATTCCGKATTTTTATGTTAAAAAGTTCATTTTCCAATTCCTTGAAGTCAATAGAAAGATTRTGTAGAGCCTGATCAATTAGATTATGTCGACTAGCCAGTTGTCGATGTCATCTTGACCATATTCATGGATGTTGTAAAAATTATTCAAACACAACTCCTTAAAATATCAACCTATTCAACGAAGGCTTGTTTAGTTAAGGGAAAGGAGTTGGCGATTAAGTTGGGGTCTTGGAAGTCGTTGGTCCTTCCAGCTATGTTTATTATGGCCATCTTTGTGAACAGTTTTTCTTTTTTTGATATGTCTTGTTCACAGGACTGGACAATGAGATGCAGGTTCTCCACTTTTTCTTTCCAGCATGCATTTAATTGACCAATCTGGTTTTTGGATGGGAGATCTTGTTCTCTTATTTTAGTTTCTATCATGTTGCTGAAAATGGTGCCAAAAGGAAGGACCATGTTTAAATAGAAATGTTCTTCATCTTTTAACTTCGCCTGCAAATGTTCTAGCAACCTATGTTCCCTCGTTCCAAGGAAAGTAATGGTTTGCGATGTTTCCCAGGCCTCAACAATCGGTTCCATTATTTTCTTGATATTATTCTCCACATATCCTATATAGGATGCGAGGAGACTGGAGGATCCTTTTAACTTGGTTGYAGGAGTCTTTGGCATGGYTATTTCCAAAGGATTTGTAAGCAATGGAATAAGAATCAAAGATTCTTCCAATTCCTTGACCSAGTCCTTYAGTATTGCATTCTCGACTTCAATGCCTCCAATGGAATCATCAAGAGAATCTCTGGTCACTATGTGAAGTTGACAGATTTGGGATGGTCGCATATTGACAAGGTTAACCTCTGAACGAGATTTTCCCTTCTTATTTTTTACATCTTTTTTTTCAATAATTATTTTTTTGGACTGGTTGTCAAAAACAACACTCTGGAACATGAAAGATTCATCTTCGTCAAAATGTTTGGTATCAGATATTTACTTCGGATGACTATGCTAGATTGCATATGCAGGATGATCAAGGTAGCATAATACGCTATCCAAATCAGGTTCAAGTTCCATGTTCTCACTCTGAATTTCAGGCTCTTCCATCTGTCTCACAATTTTTTTTCTCTTCTTGTGCACTGGAAGCTTGTGAGAACTATCAATTTTAGGGTGAGAAGGGTTGTTATTTCCTCCATTTGAAGAACTCTGAGTTGCTTTGTTGTTGTGGTGGGTCATTGGAGCGATGCTTTGGCATGTTTTACTTTTGGGAGTGTTATTCACTGATTGAACACTCTTCTCACCAGGGTATTTTCCATGTTGCTTGTTCAATTCAATGGTGTTTTGGAGTGTGTCTAGGTCATCGTCATCAGAAACAAGAGCGTTGTTGCTAGTGTCTCTGTTTTCAGTTGGGTGTTTTTTGAAAAACAATTTTCCCAAGCCAAGTGTTTGTAAATGTTGTAAAAAAAAATTGTCGGGGTCGAACCCTGTTAGGATTTCAACATATCTAGGTTTAGGTTGCTAAAATGGGTTGCGAATTCTTCAATTTTTTTTACTTTCCTCAACACGAAGTCCCTGACTTTCCAAGGCAGAGGAATGAACTGTTTTTTCTTCTTCTCTTGGAATAGATGCAACCGGTAGTTGTATTATGTTGCTACTTATGTGATAAACATTATGTACGTAATGTGACATGGAAGGAGATCAGGTTTTTCCTTGGAGCCAAAAATCCTTATCATAGTGTAATTATCTGGATATTCAATTTCCCCCTTCCTGTCCAAAAAATCGGTTGCCTGGTCAGATATTCAATTAGCATCTTCTCCCAACACCAAAACTTTGAAAAAAGACACAAAGCCATTAAAAACCTCATAAAAATAGTGTGAGGCCTTGTGCTTCCACAAGGCTTGGTACCATAACGTTACTGGGTCGAATTCCCAATTGACCTTCTTGGACAAAGAAAATTATGGAAATTGGCAACAATGTGTTATCGCAAAAAATAAGTAGGATGACATAAAAAATGTCTTCTCCTTTTTGAAGCTTGATGATTGGGAACAAATTTCATGGAAAATTAGCTTGCCCCAATAAAAAATGGCTTGTTCCTTGACTGTGAAATACAAAATATAAAGAGCCATCTGAGAAACAGTTGTTATGGAGTCTTGTCCCGTTATTATTGTAAACAACCAGGCAATTTTCCGGTATGGGTTTCTAAATGAACTAACTTGGAATCTTGTGAAAGCTTCAGGAACTACCATTGGGTCTTCCAAGAACTCGGGAAAGAGGTCCAACCCATTATTATTCTTTCTTAGGAACTTCTTGGAATATTCTCCTTTGAACGTTAATGTTGGTTCCAACAATGTTAACATCTGGCGGAAGACCCGAGGTGACAAAGAAACAGAAGAGCGGTCCCACAGTGGAATAATTCTTTGGGCTGAGATAAATTTATCGGTGCACTAAGAGACCAACTCCTTATAGTAAAAAAATTCAGGGACACATCTTGCACGAGAAATCCCAAAGGTCCAAATTACTTCATTATGGGCAGTAGGAGATGAGTAATAAGAATATGCCCTGGACCACTGGAAGTCCTGGTCCTCACACTCGAAGTTGCTCACTATATCTCCACATAAGTGTTGTTGAGGTGATGTCATAGGTTTATGAGAACATTCTTTCACTACATATGATGATTGAAATGAATAGTGGGAGTCTATGATTCTAGTCTCTGCAAATGTTGGTTCAATGCCAATCAATGGGAAAGATCCTCTTGCCTTTCGTTGATTAATGACAATCTCTATGGGTGTTGTATGGTGAATTGTTAGCATTAAAGATTATTTATTGCATATTTAGAAGTGAAAAGGTGGTGGGTATGACAAAGAGAAATTAAGGATTGGAGGTTTCATGAACGTGCCAACCCAATGAGGTGCGAGCGACATTTCATGATTTTTAAATTAACACTCGGAAGGAATAATATAACGCTACACAAATATTGGTTTAATGCTTATTAATAGGATATCTCATTGAGCCTCTCACCCATCAATGTAAATCTATATGGTTCTTTCACGATGAGATGTTAGAATTAAATGTCTCTAATTGCATATTTAGAAACAAGATATATATATAAACAATTTTTTATTATAAACAAGTGGAAAGGTCACGGAGACGGGGAAAAACAAGGAACGAATGTCAAGGTCTGAAAAATGGTTGGACGGGACTCAAAATAGGGTTACAGGGATACTTAGGAGAGGTGATTGTCCGACGGTCAAATTTTATGTATCAGAATTTTTGGCTACAATACGTGTAAAAAAGAAGAGAGTATGATGGGGCAGTTTAGCGACGGGTTTGTATATTTGAGGAATTCTGGGAAAGTGGCTTGATAAGCACTAATATTGTCTCATTACCCCTTAATTGGGGCATATTATATTAGTAGTTTTATTTTATTTATGTCGGCATTAGGCCATTAGTTGTAATTATACCTCCTAGTCTCCTATATATACCAAGGAGACATTTTCATTTTGAATCATCTTGTACTTGAACATTTAAGTGGGGTAAAAGGAAGGTCCCCCCTCGAAGAGGCTATTATCTAAAATTATCTCTTTCTCAAGGAATTGAGTGATACTTTTTGAAGGTTTTTCTATTTTGTATTGATATTTGGTTCTTAACATATGGTATAAAAGATCAAGGTCTTGGGGGTTTTGCTGCTACATCGAGACACCTTGGCATTTTTTCCAATAACTTATTTTCTACAATGTTTTGAAGGAGCAGTTGGAGGATATTTAACAAAGGATCCAGGTATGTTGGAGTTTCAAAATTCATCTCCTAAGGATTATACATTCGGAGATACAACACAGTACAAGATAGGGTTACAGGATCATCACGAGCGAGTCATTAAATTTTGGCTATAAAATATTTTATGTAATATTTCAAACCCCGAACTCCAGAGTATATTCTCATAAATTATTAAGGTATCTAGTGAGTAAATTACAGCAAGACCATCTTAAATTGTATATACACCTTGTTTAAGTTAGAGATTATCTAACTAGTCCTATTGATAATCTCAAGAAGGTGTTCGGGTAAATAATCATAACTTCTTCCCTAGAGTATTCAAAATTGAGTGGAGTTGGACACCATTGGATCGTGGATAGTCTTTAGTGATATTTCTAGTTGCAGGTTTCACTTAATTTTATATCAATCATTTTTGTGCAGGCACGCTATACAAGTGAGATCTCCTGGGAAAGGCCAAAAATCATCAAATTGTGGGGAAGTTACCGTAAAATTCCACTGGCACATCAATTTTGATTAGACCTATGGCATTGAAGAAATATCAGAGAACTACATAAAATAAATTTTCATACCAGTGCGAAACTTGGGAGATACAACAAAAGAAATATTGTCTAGGAACCACCTCAAAATCAAAGGTTCTAAGGTGATACTTGGCCAACATGCCACCCAAAAAGGGCAACTTATACACCAAATAGGCCTCTGAAAATCCTACTTGGAGTCTTGATGAAGGGGAAGAAATGCATAGGGGCGTAAAATGATTTACAAAAGAAGATAGTAACAAAGATGAACTACAAGAGATGATGGGGTTTTTAAAGGGAGATCATGGAGAGTATTGAAAATTGTAATAGAGAAGACACGAGAAAGTGAAAATGCATGCCATGAAATTCATATTGAGGACACAAGGAAGGTGAATCAAGAATGGAGAAACTCCAACTTTGGTTTGAAGACCAACCATGTTCCTAAGATTGATATGAGTAGGTTTGATGGCAAGGACCCAATCACATGGATACTTAGGATGGAGCAATTCTTTGATATCCATAATGTGCCACATACACAAAAGGTATGATTTGCTTCTTTATATTTAGAACCTAATCCAATTTGTATGGTATCGATGGCTTTGTTCTGCGCCATCACTTTCGTCTTGGACAATTTTCTGAAGAAATGATAAGCACTATGAGGGATACAAGGAGCAATACCTTCTTTAGCCAATTGATAAATCTCAGCAGAGTTTAGTATTCGAGCACATTTAAACTTCCAAAGATTGAATATAAAGGTAGCCAATATTCCAGGATGGGCACTTGATTGATGTATTCTTAGGAACTTTAAGGGATAAAATTTGACATGGGGTTCGCCTTTGGGAACCCAAATCGATGGGTACCATTTTAAAGGTGGAAAGAAATGTTGAAAGTAAAATATGGCTATGGCTACTAGAAGGACCAATCTAACATTTATAGAGAACAATGCTCCTTCTTCTAAAACACCTCAACCTCGGGGTTGACACCTCAACAATTGGAGGAAAGAAAAGCAAAAGGTTTATGCTTTAATTGTGACAACAAGTATAGTAAGGGACCTAAGTGTGGTGAGAAAGAAATTATTCTACATAGATTGTGAGAGGAAGAAGAAAAGAACAAGAACCATCTCAAGATGAAAACTTAGAAACAATTTCATCTAAAGATTTGCGGCTCCCACTGATCATGGAGTGTAATGCATTGGCTGGAATTAGCACTCCTCAAACCCTCAAGGTCAGAAGGATACATCAAAAGAAAAAGGTATGAAAGTCCTAATTGATTCTGGCGTTACTCATAATTTCATTCACTATAAATTATCAAATTGCAGGGTATTAAAGCTCTAGGCGCTAATAAAATTATTGAAAAGGGGCATCGAGGTGTTATTGCGGCTATGCTCACTAGATGTTCAAAATCTAAGCCATTTATTCCTCAAGATCTCAAAGGATCATTGATAGGAATTCCAATGTTGAAGATATTCCCAAGGTCTTCCACCCGCCCGTCGTGATCCATGAAATTCACCTAATTCACGAGAGTGTTCCTCCTAACATCGGGGCATACAGATACCCTTAAGCCAGTGAAATTGGTATGGTTGAGAATGTTGAAGTGACATTATTAGACCTGTCAATGTTTTACTGCACTAGTGGTAATGGTATTCAAGAAAGATAACTCATGGTATGTGTCGATTATAGAGGCTCAACAAGATCACTAATAAAGGAATAAGTTCCCATTCAGGTCATTGATGAATTGTTAAGATGAACTACATGGAGCAATCTATTTCACAAAGGTGGATCTCCATTGAGGGTATCATCGGATCATAATGAAGGAAGAGATATTCAAAACAATATTATGAACTCAATGAAGGCCATTTATGAATTTTTAGTCATGCCTTTTGGCCTTACAATGCACCTTCCATTCCAAGGTTGATGAATTCCATTTCAAGCCCTTCCTTAAAAATTTGTGTTAGTACTTTTTTGATGATATACTAATCTATAGAAAGTCTTGGGAGGATCATATGCGACATGTTGACAAGGGTGCACAACTACTAAAGAGCAACAACTATATGCCAAACCATCCAGAATGTTTTTTGGGTAAAAATTAAGTATTTGGGTGTATTGTATCTCATGAATGCATCAAGGTAGACCCTAACAAGATTAAAGATGCATGATGAATTTGGCCAATTCGAAACATTGAAGAATCTAAGAGGACTTTTGGGTTTGACAGGAGTTACTACATAAGTTTGTTTGGAACTATGGAAGAATAGAAACACCTTTAAACGACACTAACTAAGAAAAATACATTTTCATGGACTCCATAGGCAACCTAAATGTACGAACAACTTAAAGAGGTGATGTGTAAATCTCTGTGTGGAAACCCTCCGGACAAAAACCTTTATTGTGGAATGTGATGCCTGGAAATGGAATTGGTGATGTTTTAATACAAGAAGGAAGGTCCACGGCGCGAAGTTGACCCTCAAGGGAAAGGACTTACAAAACCATTTATGAGAAGGAAATGATGGAAATACTACATGCATTTAGGAAATGAGGTCTTGTGACAGGGCGTACAGTTGTGTGGATTTGCATGTTTCAACAAGGTCTTGAATGGTGGGTTATGATTTGAAATCCTCTATAAAATGAGGGGAAAGCAAAATGTTGTGGTAGATGCACTCTCAAGAAAGGATGAAGATAGCACAGAGGCCTTTATCACATTCTATCTTGATCATCAGCAATTGGATAATAGTAGCGAGGGATGAATGGAAGAATAGCGAAAAAATGTGGACTCTCATTCAAAAGGTTGCAACATGATTTCAATGCATCAAATACATTTACATGGAAAAATGATTCATTATGCTACAAAGATTGTTTATATTTATGAAAGAAATCCCAACTCAAACAAAAGGTACTATTAGATTGCACACCTCTTAGGTGGGAAGGCACTCGGGATTTTGAAAACTTACCATAGGGTTAAGAAGGATTTCTTTTGGGATGTCCTTAAAATGATGTTCAAAGGTTTGTGGCAAAATGTTTGGTTTGCCAACAAATTAAGGTGGAAACAATTAAAACCACATGTCTTTAAATGTATTATCCATCCCAAGTCAGCGCGGGAGGAGGTTCCATGGATTTCATCACGGGGTTACCAAGGTCTAAAGGAAAGAGTGTAATCATGGTGATTGTTGATAGACTGACCAAGTAGCACATTTGTGCACTCTCTCATCCTTACAAATCCAGTACAATTTTTCCACATTCATGGAGCCGGTTCAAAAGCTACATGGCAACCCAAAAGATTGTAAGTGTGAGAGATCCCATCTTCACTATACATTTTGTAGGGCCGAGAATTATTTTCTTGTTTAGATGCCCCAATTGGCTCATAGCTCCTCATATCATCCTCAATCTAATGGAGAAATCGAGATAATTGAAAAAATGTTTGGAAGGCTACCTTAGTTGCTTTGTCTCGATCAACAAACACAATGGTTCAAATGGTTACCTTGGAAAAATGGTGGTATAACACTTCCTTTCATGCAACAAAAATGACACCATTTATGGCTTTTATGGATACCACCCTCCTTCCCATCACTTCTTCTCCTAGAAAAATATAAGGTTCAAGAAGTGGAAGATCACATCAAGAATCAACAAAAAGTTCTCCAAATCTTAAGGACAACGTTACATGGCACATAATGCATGAAACAACAAGCGGATCAACATCATAGTGAAAGAAGTTTTGAAGTGGGCATTGGGTGTTTTAAGACTACAACCAGCCACAAGCGAGATGTCCCTCCAAGCAAGCCAAGAAGGATAATAAATTATCACTAAAAAGTTACTATGGCCCATATAAGGTGTGCAGATTGGTACTATGGAATACAAATTGGAGTTACTGCATCTTCATGGGTACACCTAGTTTTCCATGTATGATTAAAGGTTATCACGTTGACAAGACCCGAGTTCAAACTATATTGCCAAAACTTGATGGGGAAAATCATATTGGGCACGAATCCATTACTAACCTGAATTTGCTTGACTAAGGAATAGATCCATTTCAAAGTATCTCATTAAATGGAGGAAACTACGGCTGAAGATTCCACTTGGGAAGATGAGTCTTTTATACAGAAGCATCCAAAAGTTACTCAAAGCGTTGCTTGGGACAACACTTGTCTCAAGGGAGGGGCATGTTAAGCCCTAATATTGGCTCATTACCCTGGTAGGGCATATTATATTAGTAATGTTATTTTATTTATGTAAGTCTTTAGGCCATTGGATTCAATTATACCTCCTAGTCTCCTATATATATACCAAGGAGACATTTCATTTGAATCATCTTGTACTTGAACATTTAAGTGGGGTAAAGGAGGTTGCCTTGAAGGGAAAACATTATCTAAAAATTATCTCTTTTCCAAAGTTGAGTACTTTTTCTGAGGTTTTTCTATGCTATATTGATATTTGGTTCTTAACATAGTTGGTTTTTCTAATGCTTATTAATAGGATATCTCATCAAGCCTCTCACCCATCAATGTAAATCTATACGGTTCTTTCACGATGAGATGCTAGAATTAAATGTCACTAATTACATATTTAGAAAAAAATAAAAAAAAATAAAAAAAATAAATAAATATATATATATATATATATATATATATATATATATATATATATAAAGCAATTTTTATTATAAACAAATTAATGAAGAGTCCGCAGGAGGCGAGGGGAAGAACAAGGAGCGATGGAAAGTTCAAAAATGGTTGGGGCGGGGACTCAAAATAGGTTCTGAGGGATACTCGGGAGAGGTGTCAGCGGTCCAAATTTTATGTGTCAGGAAATTTTGGCTACAATATATGTGTAAAACATAAGAGAGTATGATGAAGTTTAGAGGTGGGATTTTTATATTAGAGAGTGAGAGTGAGGCTAAGTATGAATAGAGAGCTTGATGGGTCATACTCATTTTTGGAATCGAGGATTGAAGATTTCGCGATAGATCAACCCGACAACGTGCAAATGACATTCCATGATGTTTGGAATTAAACCTTGTGAAGGATAATACAACCATCGAAACTTTGGTTTAATTATCTTTAATGGGAGATGTCCTCAAACACTTGTTTAGCATTAACGCTTGCTAAGTGCATACCTAGAAACCTTTAATGTATATATAATTGCCAGTGGTATTACCAAAGGGGTGTGGAGCACATGAAGCGGTTATTAGGAATTGGATATTTATTGAACTCACCAACCCGACGATCCACCGAATGAAATTGAAGAAATAATAAGTATGGAAGAAAATGGACAAAGAGGTTCTAAATGGGGTGACAATTGTTTCAAATGAAACGTTCGGACCCGACAGTCAAATTGTATGTGTTAGAATTTTTCAGTTCAAAATGTGTACCACCGAAGGGGCATGACATGTGAACTATTATATGAAAACTGATGTGATGTGATTCGATTGTAAATTTGTATATCCACGAAATTCAAGGTATTATTTAGGAGTCCTGAGAACAATAGAAGTGCAATCTAGAGCCTTCCTACCAGGAATTCATGGTCGGATAAATTATTTGGACATGGAATGGGTAGCGGTCGGAATCGCGATATAAAAGCACAAGTGCAAATGTGAAGCCACGAGTCCACCAACCCACGGTAGACATTTTGAAAAATGACTAAGAAATGAGAAAGATAAAGTCTGGGGTAAAGAGAAGCTTGAGAATTTGTTAAGTATAGAGATGGATGTCTAATATACATGTTTAGGAGAGTTATATATTGTTCCATATGCTTGGAAAATGCAAGGTGGCGAAAAAAACAATGAATAGAATTGTCTGAATAGGCCAATCCGATGATCCATGTAAGATATTTCTTATAGAGCAGGATTCAAAATAGGTTGACAAGGTTTCCCGAGGAGAAATGAGGCCTCGAAGGTCAAATTGTATTGATCAGAAATTTAGAGTGCATATTGTATAAGATGAAAGGGTTGATCGCGAGGGCACACGGAAGAAGTTGCTCGCGGAAGTTGGGGGGATGTTTCCATATAAAGGAACATAGGAAATTCACTCTGGCTGTTCGGGAATACACAATTGCAGGCATCCATCGAAACTTTAGATGTGTATGTATCATAGAACATGGTTTGATGTGGGAGTATGGAAGTAAATTTGCATACCATAGAAATCAGAGTGTTGTTTGCTTGAACAACGGAACAATGGGAAATTGAAATATAGAGGCTGCATGCCGGGGAATCCACGATCTGAGAAGTGCCTATTCATTGAATGGGTGGTGGTTGCTCCGATTCATGATATAAAAGAAAGAGTGCAAATGTGAACCCGTTAATTAAATATACATGCAGTTAGACATTTTGGAAAAATGACTAAGTAACAAGAAAGAGAGTAGAGGAAAAATAAATGTGGATGTGGTCAAGTATAGAAGAGGAAAACAAGGTCCAATATATTCAAATCTACAATAGATATTCCATTTCATGGCAAGATATTTCGTATGTTGTTGGAGAAGTTGTATACATATTGCATATACTTAGAAGGAAATATGAAGGTAGTAGGAACAGGAAAGAGCTACTAGAAATTTGAAATTTCCTAAGCCCGCGAACTCGGCGATCCACTAAAGAGATGTCAAGAAATGGTCAAGTATGGAAAGAAGACACACAACCTTGAAAATTGGCCAACAATAGTTCTCAAGGAGACGTTAGGACCCGAATGTCAAATTGTATATATAGGAACATTTCAATGCAAAATGTGTAACACAAAGAATGATGTGGGAGTCAGTAATCTACATATCTGCAGAAGTGGTGTTGTTTGCAGGTCATGGAGCAATTGAAAGTGAAATTTAGACAAAGTGGAAGTGCTCGGTCGAAACACATGAATTATGTATGTAACAAGAAATTTTAGAATATAAACTACAAGGGATGAATGAGTGGGAAAATAGAAAGGAGGGAAATTTTCTTAAGTGGGATTTGGTTAAAAAAAAGCCCCATTGTTGCGAGCCATTATTTTCTAGTAATTATCAGCAAATGATTTCTTGAAGATTAGATACATTTTTCCACAACTGACCAAGTAACATATTAACCCAAATTATTAAACTTCTTGCATAATGGGTTTTTATCACTAAAGCTTAATAATTGCATGTTATAGAAACAAGAATGATGATCTTGCTGCAACATTGTGATTGGTATTACTATGTTCTATTTGCATCACGAATAGAATTGAATGTTGGTTTGAAAACTCTCTGAAATTCATTTTTATTTCCATAAAAGCCCGATGGAACGACACATTGCATTTCCATATAATTGTTAAATGTTCCATTTAGAACAAATTACGTAAGAGAATACGATATGAGAACCCTACGAGACTATCGAACCATGCCAATGAGAAGATGTCTTAAATCCATGAAAGAAGCAACAAATATGACTACCAAGGATAATTTTTAAATAGTAAATCGATTAAAATAAAACAATACTGAGCACTGTATATCTATGCTTGCGGTGGATGGAGTTTTTTGGCCAGAGCTTATTGAACATATTTTCCATAGACACGGGCATAGGATCTGCAACATGCAAGAGCCATCGAGATGCTATTCAGCATGCATAGAAAACTGATTACCTTAAATCCATGAAAGAAGCAACAAATATGACTACCAAGGATAATTTTTAAATAGTAAATCGATTAAAATAAAACAATATTGAGCACTGTATATCTATGCTTATAAATTGGATGGAGTTTTTTTGGCCAAAACATTGAACATATTTTCCATAGACACAGGCATAGGATCTACAACATGCAAGAGCCATCGAGATGCTATTCAACATGCATAGAAAACTGATTACCATGATTTTTTTTTCAGGAAATCCTTGCATCTTTCTCCTTGGTGGATCAATGTCCGGTGCCCCGATCTCAATATTTTGTAGAAGAGCTGAGCCGACAAAGAAACAGGAAAGTGGGTCTGCAACGGGGTAAATCCTTATTTTGAAGAAGATGAAGAAAAGAGATGTGGTAAAATTCATAGTTCTCATAAGCTTCCCATGAGGAAGAAGACAAAAAAACGTTGCACGACAAATGGAATAGACCGAAACTAAAAGTTAGGACACACCAAGAAACCAACTCCTAACATTTGAAAACTTCAGGGACACAGGTTACACATGCGATTGCAGAGGCCCAAATTAGTCCATTATGGGCAAAAGGAGATGACTAGTAGGAATATGCCTTGCACCAGTGGTAGTTCTGGTCCTCATTCCCTAAGATGTTAATTGCATATCCATAGAGCATGGTAGTGGCCCCGCAATGCAATAGTTTTCTTCCTTGAAATATATCTCTGGGAGCATCAACAGATCATTTCCTTACAGTGAAATACTTCCACCCAGAACGGACTACTCTGGACCTCTTGAATTCCTACTTTCATGCTGCAAGGAAGTTATTGCGTTTAGCGTCGGTGTCTGTTGTGTAACCCATTCTTTTGGTATTGTCAGTACTACCATCGTCAAGATGAGAAGTGCCACCCTTTATAGTTGATTTCAATTTGGGCGTAGTAGTAGGACCAGTCTCTGCATTGTCATCATCCATTGTTGTATCATCTTCCATCAAATCATCTTCTTTCGGCTTGAAATCCATCGCATCAACATCTGCGCCAAGTATCAATGCAAGTCAAAAAGTTGTTTGAGTAAGCAGGGTTTCATTGGAATTGTTTGGCTTGAAATATATAACTTGGTGCACCAAGGGACCATATCCTTTTTTCTTCTGGACGAAGGGAGATGAGTAGTAAGAATATGCCCTGGAATACTGGTACCTCTGGCCATCATGTCCAAAGGTGTTTACTGTATTTGGATAGAACTATTGCGGAACTGCTGCCATAAGTTAACGAGAATTTTTGTTTGCTCGAGATGATGTTTGAAATGAAAATTTACGAGGGATAATATAACCATCTGCAATTCTTGGTTTAATGTGTATCAATGGAAGATCTCCTTGATCCTTTCGTTGATCAATGACAATCTCTAGGGTTCATGCGTAATGAGTTGTTACCATTAAAACTTACTAATTGCATATTTAGAAAAAAGTGTGAAGGTGGCGGTGACGACGAAGAATGATTAAGAATTAGAGATTTCGTAAAGGTGCCAACTGGCCCACGCATGAAAGATTGCATCATGTTTGAAATGAATACTTGAAAAGGATAACATTCTTCTCAGCAAATCTTGGTTTAATTCGTATTAATGAAAAATATTCTTTGGTCTTCCGGAAATTAATGACAATATTAATGGTTCTTGCACGATGAACTACTAGAATTAAATCTTTAATTGCATATCTAGAAAGTACGAAGGTAGCGGGGATGGTGAAGAGCAAGCAATAATTGCACATTTAGTCATCCCGCCAATCCATGAAACAGATTTAGAGAAATGCCTAAGTATGGAAAGCAGTCGAGCGGGTTTCAAAAATAGGGCCACAAGATATACCCAGGAGACATGAGGGGTCGATGGTCAAATTGCATGTCACAACGACAAATTTTGGCCATCAATTTGTATATCGCGAACTTTCGGGTGCTCTTTGTACGTAGCAGAACAGTGGAAGCGCAATGTTGAGCAAGCCTGGCCAGGAAACAACGATGGTAATAGTGGCCAAGTATGCAATGGACAAGCGGTTGGTCAAAATCGTGATATAAAGCATTAGACATAGTCGGAACATGAAATATTGACGGGCTTGAAAATAGGCCCACAAGCTTTACCCAGGAGATGTGAGGGGTCGATGGTCAAATTGTATCTGCCCCAACTGTTGCAAGGGTCAATTTGTATATTGTGGAACTTGTGGAACTTCGGGTGTTGGTTTTAAAAGAAGGAGACATTCGGAAAAAGGACCAAGTAAACAAAAATTGAAAGAAAAAGAGATAAATGGGAATTTTTTTTCTAATTTGTAGATCATGGAAGTTCGGGTGTTTTTTGTAGGTGGAGAAACAATGGAAGCGCAATGTTGAACCCATCTATCCAGGAACCCGCGATTCAAAAAATTTGTTCAATATGAAACAGGGAAGAGGTCAGTTGGGCTGGTGAAATAAAAGTAACAAGGGAAATCTGAAGACATGAACCGCCAACTCTCATAACTAGACATTTTCTGAAAAATGAGTAAGTAACCAGAAAGGGAAAGCAGAGGGAAAAAAAAAGGGGATGGCAATTTTCAGAAGCGGAAATTGGTATAAGAAAGGCCCATTGATGGGAAGTGGTATAAGAAAACAAGGCATGGTTATAGTTTCCAGGATCCACAAGATACACCCAGGAGACGTGAGGGGACGATGACCAAATTGCATGTCACAATGACAGATTAAGGCCATCAATTTGTATATCGCAGAATTTCAGGTGCACTTTGCATGTAGCGGAACAGTGGAAGTGCAATGTTGAGCAAGCATGGTCAGGAACCAATGATGGTAATAGTGGCCAAGTACGAAATGCATAAGAAGATGGTCGGACTGGTGATATAAAAGCATTAGACATAGTCAGAAGAGTAAATATTGACGGGCTTGAAAAAAGACCCACAATATTTACTCAGGAGACGTGAGGGGTTGATGGTGAAACTGTATCTACCCCAACTGTTGAATGGAAACTGCGTAACATGCAATAGGAGACAATGACAGATTTCAAGGGTCAATTTGTATATTCCAAAAATTCGGGTGTTGTATATAAAAGCAAGAGACATTTGGAAAAGGGGCATCCAGAAAAAGGACTAAGTAAACAAAAATTGAAAGAAAAAGAGATAAATGGGAATTTGTTTGCTAATTTGTAGATCGCGAAAGTCCGGGTGTTGTTTCTAGGTGGCGGAACAATGGAAACGTAATGTTGAACCCGTCTATCCGGGAACCTATGATTCAAAAAGTTTGTTCAATATGAAATGGGGAAGCATTCGGTTGGGATGGTGATATAAAAATAACAGGGGAAATCTGAACACGTGAATCCACCAACACCCGCAGCTAGACATTTTTTGAAAAACGAGTAAGTAACTAGAAAGGGAAAGCAGAGGGAAAAAACAAAGGGGATGGAAATTTTTAGAAGCGGGAATTGGTATAAGGCCCATTGATGGAAATTGGTATAATAAAGTGAGGCATGTTTATAGTTTCTAGAATCTGTTTGTATAAGAGAAGCGTCGAAAATATACAAGAAAATCAATTTTCGGATGTTTTAAGTAAAGTTATTGTACTATTATCTTAACCACAAGTAGAACAACGACGAATTTTAATTTTAATGTCCTCTCGTTGATATGATAGTTCCATTGGACTTCGCACAGTGTATATTGTTTTATTTCAAATTATTCCAGGAGATGAATTTGGCTAAGTTCATCGATGAAGGAAAAGTGTAAAAATGACATAAAGGGGAATTTGTTTGCTAATTTTTAGATTGCGGATGTTGGGGTGTTGGTTGTAGGCGACGAAACAATGCAAACACAATGTTGAACCCGCCTATCCGGGAACCCGCGATTAAAATTTTTTGTTCAATATGAAACAGGGAAACGACTGGTCTGGTTGGTGATATAAAAGTAAGTGGAAATCTGAAGATGTGAATCCACCAACTCGTGCACCTAGATATTTTTCAAAAAATGAGTAAGTAACTAGAAATGCAAAGCAGAGGGAAAAAAGAAAAAGGGGTGGCAATTTTCAGAAGCAGGAATTGGTGTAAGAAAGCACATTGATGGTCTTAACAGTAACCATGAAGTGAAATAAACATGTGAATAGGTTCTTCAATAAAGGAATAGATACAACGAGCCATTCTTATAGTTTCCAGGATTTGTATGTATAAGAGAAGCATCGAAAAGCTATAAGAAAATCAATTTTGGGATGTATAAGTAAATTTATTGTACTGCCAGCTTCATCGCAAGTATAACAACGACAAATTTTAATTTTAATGTCCTCTCGTTGATATGATACTTTCATTGGACTCCACATAGTATATATTCTTATTTCAAATTATTCCACGAGATTAATTTTTCTCACTTCATTGACTAAGGAAAAGTGCTAAAAACAAGATAAAAGGGAATTTGTTTGCTAATTTGTAGATCGCAGAAGTCCGAGTGTTATTTGCAGGAGACAGAACAATGGAAATGCAATGTTGAACCCGCCTATGCGAGAACCCGTGATCCAAAAATTTTGTTCAATATGAAACGGGGAAGCGGTCGGTTGGGCCGGTGATATAAAAGCAAGTGGAAATATGAACACGTGAGTCCGCCAATTTCCACACCAATACAATTTCCCAAAAACAAGTAAGTAACCAAAAAGGGAAAGCAGAGGGTAAAAAAGAAAGGGGATGGCAATTTCTGGAAGCAAAAATTGATGTAACAAAGTGCCATTGGTGGTCTTAATAGTAACTATGAAGTGCATTAAACATGTGAATAGGTTCTTCAATGAAGGAATAGATACAACGAGCGATGCTTATAGTTTCCAGGATCTTCTTGTATAAGAGAAGCATCAAAAAGCCACAAGGATAATCAATTTTGGGATGTCTAAGTAAACTCATTGTATTGTTCATTGCAAGTATAACAACAATGAATTTGAATTTTAATGTCCTCTCGTTGATATGATAATTCCATTGGACTTCACATAGTATATATTCTTTTCTTTTCAAATTATTCTAGGATATTAATTTTGTTAAGTTCATTGATCAAACAAAAGTGCTAAAACAATCCACATACCACATTTTGCATCACAAAAATTACATCAAAGGGAAAATCATGTCCTTTATAGTCTTTAAGATCATAGAAAAACTGCGAAGATCCTGAATGTATTATTAATTTTTCAGAGCGAAGCATACAACCAAGAGCCAAGTAAAGACCAACTGTATTGATATATTGATATACTGAACAAGAAATAGAATTCGATTATATATCAAACAATTTGATATATAAAAAAAAACATCGTCCCATTGGTTTTCATTTCCCTTACAAATCTTGACACTGATATTTTTTTTTTTTTCAGCTGATATGCAATATCGCATTGTCCCCATTCACGGTAAATTTGCTATGTATTTGAAAGTTGTGCAGCATGTAGACACTCTTTTCCTTTTTCTATAGGTATGCTTCATATGGAAATTCTGCTAACTCAGGAAGCACATATTTTAATAGAGGCTGTCAAATTGTACAATGCATGGTTGTGTTTCCAACGGTTCAGATAGTAACATTCAGGCAACGTCTATATATGTATGGACATTTTTTACTGCATCGCATAAAATCAATCATATCATCATTTATGAAGGAAGAAGTAGAAGCATGAGAGTTGCATTTCACACACACAGGCTCAAAGGGTATTGAGTACGCATTCGATGCAACCAAAACACTTTCAAGCTGGAAACATGAGCATAGCAGTTAATATACTGAACAATATAATTTATAACTTTACCCCCCAAAAAAATTAGAAAAAATAAATGCGCATATTTGGTCAAGGCTATTTGTTTGAGAAAAGTGAGGATGAAACTATAGATGTATACGCACAACATTTGTAGATCTATTTAGCTTCTTGAGATCATGTACTATGTTTTCTCACAACTCTGTCAAAAATGTCAACTGAGTTGCGCGAAAGATCCTTTATTTACCATCTCTTTTCTTTGTTATATTTTGGAAGAGCATAAGTTGAAATTTCCCTTTATCAAATTGTTGTTCGACTGACCAAAATAAATTTGAATAGGTATTGAACAATTGCAGCTGCAACATGGAACAGTGAAATATTTGTGTAACTTAACCGAGATACATGGACATACGAAAGAAAAGGACAAAACTGGATATGGAGAACGATACCATTGCCTTGTCGTTGTCTGACTCTCAATATTTTATATGGCGAATGTGTTGTGAGCCAAGTTTTCTCGCCAATGTCACAGATGTGCCAATTGTTATAATCAGGTAAATGTCGTTTCTCTGTGCAAATTGGTTGATAGTTGTGTCCAGGACGAAACAATATTCTGAACAAATAGCGGGGATTTTTTCCACGATACTTGTTTCGTTGAGCGATATAATTCGATGAAAATCACCACGGTCATACACTGTTTTGGGAAATATATTAAAATTTGTAATGGATATCCCATTACCTGACAATATATTTTCTACATGTTTGTGTACAAGTTGTGTAGGAATAGTTAGTGTAACTATCATGAGGGCCTCCTTGTCTGTCATCTCATCATGCATAATGGATCTAGTTTTGTTTTTCTTGTCCAAGTAGGTGGTATAGACGACCATTATGTCATCGATGAACACTTGTCCTTTTCGGCGGCTATTCAAGCCCTCTATTGATAGGATTTTGGGTGTTACAAGTTTATACATGGTGACAATTTTTGAACAGGAAAAGGTAATGTGAATTATTTTTTTTTGTTTTCTTTTTTTTCCTGCCATGAATGTACAAGTAGATGCACAACTTGGATGAACTATGGAGCCAGGCTTTTGCAACTAGACCTCTTAGTTGGGGGATCTTGCATTGTGTTCGGCATCTCGCTTACACTTGTTGATACTTCTTGTGAACTATAAAGTATGTGTTGCAGTTGACATCGACATACTCACCACGCTATAGATTAACACATAGCTGAGGATATTTGTTTGGTAAAAATACGGGTAACATAATGTATTCATCTTTACGTTTGGCATTGTCGTTCTGCTGATGTTTGGGATGATTGACTGCTCATGGGCATGTCACTAGTCCAACTTTTTCTGATGCAAGAATGTGTAGATCAACATCAGAAGGACTAAACGAGCATATGCATTGTATATTTTCCATTATTTTTCTTAATGACACATGCGGGGCTGAAGGAGATGGAATATGACATACGGTGTGAAGGGATACTCAAGAAACATGACGACCCGATGGTCAAATTGTATGCCTCAGATTTTTTACTGGAAAATTATGTAACAGTAAATAGGGCGTGATGGTGGGGCAAGAGGGCCAATCTGTATATCGCGGAACCTTTGAGGCTAGACATGCAATCTTGAACCCACCAGCCCAACACCCGCAATCGACAAATTGTGTAAGTATGGAATAAGGTAGAAGCACGACCATAAATGTGAACCTGTGAGTCTGCTAACCCATGCACCAAGGCAATTTCGGAAAGATGACTATGGAGAGAAATAAAAAAGCAAAAGGGATAATAGAAAATGGAAAGCCCATTGTTGCCAAATCATCATTTTCTAGTCCAATATTATATGCCCCAACCCATTTTCTATGTTTAATTTACTAGCATAGTTGGTATACCTTTTCAAAAATTGCACAACATAACCCTCTGTTGTTGCATATAAGAAATCATCTTCCTTTCCAATCAATCTGTTTCTTCCAAGGTAGAAACGTCGAGTATACAGTGGACATGAAGGCAAGTTAGTATGAAGAAATACATGTAAAAGAAAGAAATAAAGTTCTATTTATTTCAATGTAGCAGCAAAGAGAATACAATTCACAAGAGAATAAGAAGAAAGATATGTAGTATATACACATAGTAAAAAAGGTGCACAACAATAGAACAAGTAGAACAAATACACAGACAATAAATGAAATACTAAATAATAGAATATGAAATAGCAGTATAGGTATGCACCTCTGCAACTCGTCGTCTATATTTGTGCCAAAGAGTCCATCGTCCTCTCCAACCACTTTGTTTGTTCAAATGGAGGAATGCGGGTAAAATACAATGGACACAAGAAGACATGTAATGAAGATAAGTTACTATGCAGGAAGGCACGGAATATCTACATACAACAAACAAGCTGAACATATATACAAACAACGGAATATGAAATAACAGTACAAGCATGTACTCTTGTATCTCGTCTTCCACTATTATACTTAAGACTACTTTGTTTTCTCCAACAATTTAATTTGTTTGAATGTGGGAACACACAAAATACAATGAACATGAGCGGAAACTGGTATGCAGCAAAGAACAAGTCATATGTACATACAGTAAATAGGAATCAACAAACAATAAAATATAGTCAGAAACATGAACCTTTACTTTTCTCCATCCATGGTTGTAAATATATAAAGTTTTTCCCTGCCCAAAATATATTACAAGCCACAAAATATTAAGAAATTGCATGGGCATAGCTAAATGATTTTGATTTTCTGTGGCAAAGTATCCAGATATGCTTCCAGACATGGAAATATAATTTTGTTGTATCTTTGGTATACGTATCTTATCTCAGGAACAAGACAAATTGTATCATGGTCACAACAGTCTGTGTAAAGGATAAAGAATTTGTATTGTGATATGGGCACATTTCACCATATATGGTTAATAAGTGTGTTTTTNTTCAATCAAGGGATAGATACAACGATCCATTCTTATAGTTTCCAGGATATGTATGTATAAGAGATGCATCGAAAAGCTACAAGAAACCAATTTTGGGATGTATAAGTAAATTTATTGTACTTCCATCTTCACTGCAAGTCTAACAACGAAAAATTTGAATTTTAATGTCCTCTCATTGATATGATATTTTCATTGGACTCTGCACGGTATATATTATTTTATTTCAAATTATTCCACGAGATTAACTTTTCTCACTTTATCGACCAAGGAAAAGTGTTAAAAACAAGATAAAGGGGAATTTGTTTGCTAATTTGTAGACCGTGGAAGTCCGAGTTCCATTTGTGGGCCGCGGAAAAATGGAAATTCAATGTTGAACCCACCTATGTGGGAACCCACAATCCAAAAAGTTTGTTCAATATGAAATGGGGAAGTGGTTGGTTGCGTTGGTGATATAAAAGCAAGTGGGAATTTGAACACGTGATTCTGCCAACTTCCACACTGACACAATTTCCTAAAAACGAGTAAGTAACCAAAAGAGAAAGCAAAGGGTAAAAAAGAAAGGGGATGACAATTTCTGGAAGCATAAATTAATGTAATAAAGCACCATTGATGGTCTTAACAGCAACTATGAAGTGCATTAAATATGTGAACAGGTTCTTCAATGAAGGAATAGATACAGTGAGTGATGCTTATAGTTTCCAGGATCTGCTTGTATAAGAGAAGCGTCAAAAGCCACAAGGAAAATGAATTTTTGGATGTCTAAGTAAACTTATTGTATTGTTCATTGCAATTATAACAACAACGAATTGAATTTTAATGTTCTCTCTTTGATGTGATAATTCCATTGGACTTCACATAGTATATATTCTTTTATTTCAAATTATTCCAGGAGATTAATTTTGCTAAGTTAATCAATCAAACAAAAATGTTAAAATGAACCACATACCACATTTTGCATCACAAAACTTATATCAAAGGGCAAAGCATGTCCTCTATAGTCTTTAATATCATATAAAAATTGTGAAGATCTTGAATGTATTATTAATTTTCCAGAGCAAAGCATACAACCAAGAACCAAGTAAACACCAACTATATTGATATATTGAACAAGTAATGGAATTCCATTATATATCAAACAATTCGATATATAAAAAAAACACATCGTCCCATTGGTTTTCATTTCCCTTACAAAGCTTGACACGAATAAGTTTTCTTTTTCAGCCGATATGCAAGATCACATTGTCCTGAGTCAAGGTAAATTTTCTATGTATCTAAAAGTTGCACAGCATGTAGACACTCTTTTCCTTTTTCTGTAGGTATGCTTCATATGGAAATTCTTCTAACTCAGGAAGCACATATTGTAACAGAGGTTGTCGAATTGTACAATGCACGGTTGTGTTTCCAACGGTTCGGATAGCAACATTGAGGCAATATCTATATATGTATGGACATTTTTTACTACATCGCAGACAATCAATCGTATCATCATTTATGAAGGCAGAAGCAGAAGAAGAAGCATGAGCGCTGCATTTCTCACACACTGGCTCAAAGGGGTCGGGTATGCATTCACTGCAACCAAAAAACCTTCAACATGGAAACGTGAGCATAGTAGTTAATATATTGAACAATATAATTTACAACTGCAACCCCCAAAAAAGTTAGAAAAAAAAATGCGCAGATTTGGTCAAGACTATTTGTTTGAGAAAAGTGAGGATGAAACTGTAGACATATACGCACAACAATTGTAGATCTATTTAGATTGTTGAGATCATGTACTATGTCTGCTCGCAACTCTGTCAAAAATGTTGATTGAGTTGTGCGAAAAATCATTTCTTTACCATCTCTTTTCTTTGTTATATTTTTGAAGAGCATAAGTGGAAATTTCCCTTTATGCAATTCTTGTTCTACTGACCAAAATAAATTTGAATAGGTATCGAACAATTTCAGTTGCAACATGGAATAGTGCAATATTTCTGTAACTTAACTGAGATACATGGACATACGAAAGAAAAGGAAAAAACTAGATATGGAGAACGGTACCATTGCCTTGTCATTGTCTGACTCTCCATCTTTTATATGGAGAATGTGTTGCGAGCCAAGTTTTATCGTGAGTGTCACAGCTGTGCCAATGGTTCTAATCAGGAAAATATCATTTCTCAGTGCAAGTTGGTTGATAATTGTGTCCGGGATGAAACACTATTCTGAACAAATAGCGGGGATTTTTTCCACGATACTTGTTTCATTGAGCGATATAATCATATCACAATCACCATGGTCATATACTGTTTTGGAAAATATATTAAAATTTGTAATGGATATCCCATTACCTGGCAATATCTTTTCTGCATGTTTGTGTACAAGTTGTGTAGGAATAGTTAGTGTAACTGTCATGAGGGCCTCCTTGTCTATCATCTCAGCACGCATAATGGATCTAGTTTTGTTTTCCTTGTCCAAGTAGGTGCTATAGATGACCATTATGTCCTCGATGAACACTTTTCCTATTTAGTGGTTGTTCAAGCCCTCTATTGATAGTATTTTGGGTGTTACAAGTTTATACATGGTGACAATTTTTGAACATGAAAAGGTAATGTGAATGGTAATGTGATTTTTTTATTTTTTTTTTCTTTTATTTCCTCCCATGAATGTACAAGTAGACGCACAACTTGGATGAACTATGAAGCCAGGTTTTTACAACCAAACCTCTTAGTTGGGGGAGCCTACGTTGTGTTCAGTGTCTTGCTTGCACTTGTTGATACTTCTTGTGAACTACAAAGTATGTGTTGCAGATGACATCAACATACTCACCATGACATAGATGAACACATAACTGAGGATATTTGTTTGGTAAACATACGAGTAACATAATGTATGCATCTTTACCTTTGGCATTGTCGGTCTGCTGATGTTTGGGATGATTGAATGCTCATGGGCATGTCACTAGTCCAACTTTTTATGATGCAAGCATGTGTAGATCAACATCAATAGGACTAAATGAGCATATGCATTGTATATTTTCCATTATTGTTCTTAAGGACACATGCAGGGTCGAAGGAGATGGAAGATAAAATACGGTGTGAAGGGATACTCGGGAAACATGACGACCCGAGGGTCAAATTGTATGCCTCATATTTTTTGACTGGAAAATCGTGTAGCAGTAAATAAGGCACGATGGCGGGGCAAGAGAGCCAATTTGTATATCGCGGAACCTCTGAGGCCAAACACGCAATCTTGAACCCACCAGCCCGGCACCAACAATCGAAAATTTGGGTAAGTATGGAATAAGGTATAAGCATGACTATAAATGTGAACCCATGAGTCTACCAACCCATGCACCAAGGCAATTTCAAAAAGATGACTAAGCAGAGCAATCAAAAATAAAAAGGGATAATAGAAAATGGAAAGCCCATTGTTGCCAAATCATCGTTTTGTAGTCCAATATTATATGCCCCAACCCATTTTCTATGTTTAATTTACTAGCACAGTTGGTATACCTTTTCGAAGATTGCACAACAGAGCCCTCTGTTGTTGCATATAAGAAATCATCTTCCTTTCCAATCAATGTGTTTCTTCCAAGGTAGAAACGTCGAATATACAATGGACATGAAGGCAAGTTAGTATGAAGAAAGACATGCAAAAGAAAGAAATACAGTTCTATTTGTTTCAATGTAGCAACAAAGAGAATAAGAAGAAAGATATGTAGTATATACACACAGTAAAAAAGGTGCATAGCAGTAGAACAAGTAGAACAAATACACAGAAAATAAATGAAATACTAAATATTGGAATATGAAATAACAGTACAGGTATGCACCTCTGCAACTCATCATCTATATCCGTGCCAAAGAGTCCATCGTCCTCTCCAACCACTCTGTTTGTTCAAATGCATGAATGCAGGAAAAATACAATGGACACAAGAAGATATGTAATGAAGATAAGTTACTATGCAGGAAGGCACAAAATATCTACATACAACAAACAAGGTGAACACATATACAAACAATAAATGAAATATAAACAACAGAATATGAAATAACAATACAAGCATGTACTCTTGTATCTCGTCTTCCACTGTTGTACTTAAGACTACTTCGTTTTCTCTAACAATTTTGTTTGTTTGAATGTGGGAACACACAAAATACAATGAACATGAGTGGAAACTAGTATGCAACGGAGAAGAAGTAATATGTACATACAGTAAATGAGAATCAACAAACAATAAAATATAGTCAGAAACATGAACTTTGCTTTTCTCCATCCACTGTTGTACTTAAGGCTACTTCGTTTTCTCTAACAAATTTGTTTGTTTGAATGTGGGAACACACAAAATACAATGAACATGAGCGAAAACTGGTATGCAGCAGAGAACAAGTAATATGTACATACAGTAAATGAAAATCAACGAACAATAAAATATAGTCAGAAACATGAACTTTGCTTTTCTCCATCCATGGTTGTAAATATATAAAGTTTTTCCCCGCCCAAAATATATTACAAGTCACAAAATATTAAGAAATTGCATGGACATAGCTAAATTATTTTGATTTTTTAGGCAAAGTATCCAGATATCCTTCGAGACATGGAAATATTTTTTTTTTGTATCTTTGGTGTACGTATCTTATCTCATGAACAAAACAAATTATATCGTGGTCACACTAGTCTGTGTAAAGGATAAAGAAGTCGTATTGTGATATGGGCACATTTCACCATATATGGTTAATAAGTGTGTTTTTGCACATGTTTTATCTTAACAAAAAAAACAACAGACACTGCAATTGCACATGTAGTTGTCCAATTATATCTTATGCGACTTTTTTGTATCACGCCAACACTAAAGTATCAACAAAATTTCACACCAGAACAGGAAGGCACGGAGCATGCTCCAGATCTCAGCCTCGCCAGACACGACAAACAACACAACCGCAGGTCAACTCGCCTGTGCAGGGTCTAAACACCACAAAGCGCCCCCCCCCCGAAAAAAAAAAA
>SNQJ01S0031179.1:64295-116709 GCA_010110895.2 Picea sitchensis
ATATATATATATATATATATATATATATATATATATTTTTGTTATAAACAAGTGCGAAGGTCAAAGAGACGGGGAAGAACAATGAAGGAATGGCAAGGTATGAAAAACGGTTGCATGGGATTCAAAATAGGGTTACGGGGATACTTAGGAGAGGTGATTGTCCGACGGTCAAATTTTATGTATCGGAAGTTTTTACTGCAATACGTGTAAAATGGAAGAGAGTATGATGAGGCAGTTTAGCGATAGTTTTGTATATTTGAGGAATTCCGGGAAAGTGGCTAAGTATGGAATAGGGAAACGGTGGGTTGGACTCATTTTCAGAATCGAGGATTGAAGATTCTGTGGATGGACCAACACGATGACATGCAAACAACAGTCCATGATGTTTGAAATAAACACTCGGAAGGTATAATACAACAATCTGAAAATTTTGTTTTTATGCGTGTTAATGGGAGATCTCCTCAAATACTGGTTTAGCATTAATGCTTCCTAAGTGAATACTTAGAAATAACAATGTATATATAACTACCAATTGGTAATTGCAAAGGGTGTGGGCACAAGAAACAATTATTAGGAATTGGATATTTCTTGAACTCACCAACCTGACGATCTGTGAAATAAATTCTAAGAAATGGTCAAGTATGCAAAGAATATGGATAGGGTTATAAATGGGGTGACAATAGGTCCATAGGAGACATTTGGACCTGACGGTCAAATTGTATGTGTCAAAAGTTTTCAGTGCAAAATGTGTACCACCCAAGAGGGCATGACACATAGACTCTTATACGGAAGACGGTCTGATGTGAGTCCAGTTGTAAATTTGTATATCATGGAAGTCAATGTACTATTTGAAAGTCACGGAACAATATAACTGTAATATACAGCCCGCCTACCTGGGAATCCATGATCGGAGAAGTGACTGGACATGGAATGGGGAAGCGGGCGGTCGGAGTATCGATATAAAAACACAAGTGAAAATGTGAACCAGCAAGTCCGCCAATCCGCACACCTAGACATTTTCAGAAAAACGAGTAAGTGACGAGAAAGATAAAGTATAGGGAAAAGAGAAACAATAATTTTTTTAAGTATAGAAAATGGATGTCGATCTTTTCTGCATGTTCTTGGAGAAATTATAGACTTATTCCATATACTTGGAAAGAAGTAAAAAGGTGGAGGGCACAAAAAATAACGACTTGGAAATGGAAATTGTTTGAACAGGACAACCCAATGATCTGCGAAAGAGATTGCAAGAAATGGTCGTGGAAAGAGGACGGGCGGGCTTCAAAATAGGCTGACAAGGGTTCCCGAGGAGACATGAGGCCCCGAAGGTCAAATTGTATTGATCGGAAATTTTGAATGTATACTGTATAATATGGAAAAGGGGGTGATGCAGGCATCCAAAAAGAAATTTGTATATCGCGGAAGCTGGGGGGCTATTCGCAGGTCAAGGAACACTGGAAATGCACTCCGCCTGTTTGGGAATCCGCAATTGCAGTCCTCATTACTTTTGTGTGCAAACTATGTATCGCAGAACATGGTTTGATGTGGGAATGCGGAAGTAAATTTGTATATCGCAGAGGTCCGGGTGTTGTTTGCAGGCAATGGAACAATGGAAGTGCAATATAGAGGTCGCCTGCCCGGGAATCCGTGATCTGAGAAGTGCTTGCACATCGAATGGGTGATGGTTTCTCAAAGTCGCGATATAAAAGAATGATCACAAATGTGAACCCATTAGTTGGCCAACACGCACATTGAGACATTTTCAGAAAAATGCCTAAGTAACAAGGAAGAGAGTAGAGGGAAAAAATAAACGTGGATTTGGTCAAGTATAGAAGAGGGAAAGGAAGGTCCAATATATTCAAATCTACTATAGATATTACATTCCCTGGAAAGATATTTTATGTATGTTTCTGGAGGATTTGTATACATATTGCATATACTTGGAAAGAAATTTGAAGGTAGCAGGCACAAGAAAGAGAAACTATAAATTTGAAATTTCCTGAACCCGCGAACTCAATGATCCGTGAAAGAGATTTCAATAAATGGTCAAGTATGGAAAGCGATTGGATGGGCCTCAAAATAGGTGACGGGTTCCCGAATAGACGTAAGGCCTTGACTGTCAAATTGTATATATTGGAAGATTTGAGTGCAAAATGTGTAACATGGAAGAGGGGATGATGTAGGAGCCCATAAGTAAATATGCATATCACAGAAATAAAAGTGTTGTTTGTAGGTCACGAAACAATTGAAACTACAATTTAGATAAAGTGGAAGCGCTTGGTCGAAATGCGTGAATTCGCCAACCCGCGCAACAAGACATTTTCGGAAAAAATGACTAAATAACCAGAAATAGAAACTACAGGGGATAAAAGAGTGGGAAAATAGAAATGCGAAGGGCAATTTTCGTAAGCGGGAATTGGTTTCAAACAATCCCCATTGTTGCAAAACCATTATTTTCTAGTAATTATCAATAAATGATTTCTTGAAGATTAGATACATTTTTCCACGACTGTAACATATTAAATTAAGTATTAAACTTCTTGCATTATGGGTTGTTATCAGTAAAGCTTAATAATTCCATTAGAAACAAGAATKATGATCTTGCTGCAACATTGTGATTTGGTATTGCTATGTTCTATTTGCATCACGAATAGAATTGAACGTTGGTTTGAAAACTATCTTAARTTCATTTTTTTGTTTCCATAAAAGCCTGATGGAACGACACAGTGCATTTCCATATAATTGTTAAATGTTCCATTTTAGAACAAATTACGTAAGAGAATACAATATCGAASAACTACAAGACYATCAAACCATGCCAATGAGAAGAGGTGTTAAATCCAGAAAAGAAGCAGCAAACAAGACTCCCAAGGAAAAAAAATTAATAGTAAATCAATTAAAATAAAACAATATTGAGCCCTGTATATCTATGCTTAGAAATTGGACCGAGTTTTGTGGGCCAAAACACTGAACATATTTTCCATAGACATAGGCACAGGATCTGCAACATGCAGGAGCCATCGAGATTCTATTCAACATGCATAGAAAACTGATTTCCATGTTTTTTTTTGGGAAATCCTTGCAGCCTTCTCCTCGGTGGATCAATGTCCGGTGCCCCAATCTTAATATTTTGCAGAAGACCTGAGCCGAAAAAAAAATAGGAAAGTGGGTCCGCAAGGGGGGTAAATACTTGGTTTGAAGCAGATGAACAAAATACATGTGGTAAAATTCATAGTTCTCACAAGCTTCCCGTGAGGAACAAGAAGAAAAAATGTTGCAGGGCAAATGGAATAGCCCAAAACTAAAATTTAGGACACACCAATAAACCATCTCCTCACATTTGAAAAGTCCAGGGACACAGGTTGCACGTGCAATTGCAGAGGCCCAAATTACTCCATTCTGGGTGTAAGGAGATGACTAGTAGGAATATGCCTTGCACCAGTGGCAGTTCTGGTCCTCATTCCCTAAGATGTTAATTTCATATCCAGAGAACAGGGTAGTGGTCGCGCAATCAAATAGTTTTTTGGCTTGAAATATATCTCTGGGAGCATCAACAGATCATTTCCTTACAGTGAAATAATTTCGCCCATAATAGACTAATTTGGGCCTATGGAATTCCTACTTTTGGGATGCAAAGCGGCTATTGTGTTCAACGTCGGTTTCTTTTTTGTAATCCATTCTTTTGGTGTTGTCAAGACTGCCATCGTCGAGCTAGGAAGTGTTGCCCATTATAGTTGATTTCAATTTAGGCGTAGTAGTGGGACCAGTATCTTGATTTACATCATCCACTGTCGTATAATCATCCATTAGATCATCTTCTTCCATCTCAAAATCCATCACATCAACATCTGTGTCAGGTATCAATGGAAGTCGGAATGTTATCTGAGCAGGCATGGTTGCATTGGAATTGTTTGGCTTGAAATATATCTCTCGGTGCACCAAGGGACCATCTCCTTTTTTTCTCCTGGGTGGAGGGATATGAGTAGTAAGAATATGCCTTGGAATACTGGTACCTCTGGCCATCATGTCCGAAGTTGTTTACTATATCTGGACATAATTTCTCATAAGTTAACGAGAATATCCATTTTCTCCATATGATGTTTGAAATGAAAATTGAGGAGGGATAATATAGTCGTCCGCAAATCTTGGTTTAATGTGTATCAATGGAAGATATCCTCGAGCCTTTCACTGATCAATGACAATATCCAGGGTTCGTGCGTAATGAGCTATCACCATTAAATTTTACTAATTTAACATTTGGAAACAAGTGTGAAGGTGGTGGTGACGATGAAGAATGATTAAGAATTAGATATATCGTAAAGGTGCCAACTGGTCCACGCATGAAAGATTGCATCATGTTTGAAATGAATACTCGAAAAGGATAGCATTCTTCTCCGCAAATCTTGGTTTAATTTGTATTAATGATAAATCTTCTCCGGCCTTTCGGACATTAATGGAAATCTTAACGGTTCTTGCACGATGAACTACTAGCATTAAATTTTTAATTGCATATCTAGAGAGTACAAAGTTAGCGGGGATGGTGAAGAGCGAGCAAGCATTGCACATTTTGTCATCTCTCTAATCTGCGAAAGAGATTTCAACAAATGCCTAAGTATGGAAAGTGGTTGGGCGGGTTTCAAAAATAGAGCCACAAGATATACCCAGGAGATGTGAGGGGACGATAGTCAAATTGCACATCAGAACGACAGATTTCGGCCATCAATTTGTATATCGCGAAAATTCGGGTGCTCTTTGTACAAAGAAGAACAGTGGAAGAGAAATGTTGAGCAAGCCTGGCCAGGAACCGACGACGATAATAGTGGCAAAGTATGCAATGGACAGGATGTTGGTCAGACTCGTGATATAAAAGAATTAGATAGTCAGAACAAGAAATATTGACGGGCTTGAAAATAGGCCCACAAGCTTTACCCAGGAGATGTGAGGGGCCGATGGTCAAATTGTATCTACCCCAACTATTGTGAGGGTCAATTTGTATATTTAGGAAATTTGGGTGTTGTTTGTAAAAGGAGACATTCAAAAAAAGGACCAAGTAAATAGAAATTGAAAGCAAAAGAGATAAAGGGGAATTTGTTTGCTAATTTTTAGATCATGGAAGTTCGGGTGATTTTTGTAGGCGTCGAAACAATGGAAGTGCAATGTTGAACCCATCTATCTGGGAACCCACAATTCAAAAAGTTTGTTCAATGTGAAACGGGGAAGCGGTCGATCGGGCTGGTGATATAAAAGTAACAGGAGAAATCTAAATACATGGAACTGTCAACTCCCGCAGCTAGACATTTTCCAAAAAATGAGTAAGTAACCAGAAAGGGAAAGCAGAGGGAAAAAATAAATGGGATGGAAATTTTTGGAAGCGGGAATTGGTATAATAAAGGCCCATTAATGGGAATTGGTATAAGGAAGTGAGGCATGGTTATAGTTTCCAGGATCCACAAGATATACCCAGGAGACGTGAGGGGCCAATGGTGAAGGTGCATGTCACAACGACAGATTCCAACCATCAATTTGTATATCGCGGAATTTCGAGTGCTCTTTGCACATAGCAGAACAATGGAAGTGCAATGTTGAGCAAGCCTGGAGAGGAACTGACGATGGTAATAGTGAAAAAGTATGCAATGGACAAGTAGATGGTCAAACTCATGATATAAAAGCATTAGACATAGTCGAAATAGGAAATATTGGCAGGCTTGAGGGGTCGATGGTCAAAATGTATCTACCCCAACTATTGAATGGAAACTGCGTAACACACAACAAGAGACAATGATGGATTTAGAGGGTCAATTTGTATATTGTGGAACTTCGGGTGCTGTATATAAAAGAAGGAGACATTTGGAAAAGGGACATCCAGAAAAAGGACCAAGTAAACAGAAATTGAAAGCAAAATAGATAAATGGGAATTTGTTTGCTAATTTGTAGATCACAGAAGTCTGGGTGTTTTTTGTAGGTAGCGAAACAATGGAAACACAATGTTGAACCCATCTATCCGGGAACCTATGATTCAAGAAATTTGTTCAATATGAAACGGGGAAGCAGTCGGTCAAGCTGGTGATATAAAAGTAATAGGGGAAATCTGAACACGTGAATCCACCAACACTCACAGCTAGACATTTTCAGAAAAATGAGTACATAACCAGGAAGGGAAAGCAGAGGGAAAAAAGAAATGGGATGGAAATTTTTGGAAGCGGGAATTGGAATAAGAAAGGCCCATTTATGGAAATTGGTATAAGAAAGCGAGGCATGGTTATAGTTTCCAGGATCTGTTTGTATAAGAGAAGCGTCGAAAAACTACAAGAAAATCAATTTTGGGATGTTTTAAGTAAAGTTATTGTACTGTTAACTTAACCGCAAGTAGAACAATGATGAATTTGAATTTTAATGTCCTCTCATTGATATGATAGTTCCGTTGGACTTTGCATAGTGTATATTGTTTTATTTCAAATTATTCCAGAAGATGAATTTTTCTAAGTTCATCGATCAAGGAAAAGTGCTAAAAATGACATAAAGGTAAATTTGTTTGTTAATTTGTAGATCGTGGAAGTCGGGGTCTTGTTTGCAGGCGGTGGAACAATGCAAATGCAATGTTGAACCCACCTATCTGGGAACCCACGATCAAAGACATTTGTTCCCTATGAAACGGGGAAACAAATGGTTGGGTTGGTGATATAAAAGTAAGTGGAAATCTGAATATGTGAATCCGCCAACTCCCGCACCTAGACATTTTTCGAAAAATGAGTAAGTAACCAGAAATAAAAAGAAGAGGACAAAAATAAAAGGAGATGGCAATTTTTGGAAGCAAGAATTTTTGTAATAAAGCACATTGATGGTCTTAACATTAACCATGAAGTGAAATAAACATGTGAATAGGTTCTTCAATCAAGGAATAGATACAATGAGCCATGCTTATAGTTTCTAGGATTTGTATGTATAAGAGAAGCGTTGAAAAGCTACAAGAAAATCAATTTTGGGATGTATAAGTAAAGTTATTGTACTGCCATCTTCACCACAAGTATAACAATGAAGAAATTGAATTGTAATGTCCTCTCGTTCATGTGATACTTTCATTGGACATCGCACAGTATATATTCTTTTATTTCAAATTATTCCACAAGATTAATTTTTCTCACTTTATCGACCAAGGAAAAGTTCTAAAGACAAGATAAATGAGGAATTTCTTTCTAATTTGTATATCATGGAAGTTCGAGTGCTATTTGTAGGTGATGGAACAATGGAAATGCAATGTTGAACCCACCTATCCGGCAACCTACCTATGCGAGAACCCGCGATACAAAAAGTTTGTTCAATATGAAACGGGGAAGCGATCGGTTGGGCTGGCAATATAAAAGAAAGTGGAAATCTGAACACGTAAATCTACCAACTTCCGCACCGATACAATTTCCAAAAAACGAGTAAGTAACTAAAAAGGGAAATAAGAGGGTAAAAAATAAAGGGGATGGCAATTTCCGGAAGCGGAAATTGATGTAACAAAGCGCCATTGATGGTCTTAACAGTAACTATGAAATGCATTAAACATGTGAACAATTTCTTCAATGAAGGAATAGATACAACGAGCGATGCTTATAGTTTCCAGGATCTGCTTGTATAAGAGAAGCGTAAAAAAGCCACAAGTAAAATCAATTTTGGAATGTCTAAGTAAACTTATTGTATTGTTCATCGCAAGTATAACAACAACGAATTTGAATTTTAATGTCCTCTCATTCATATGATAATTCCATTGGACTTCACATAGTATATATTCTTTTATTTCAAATTATTCTAGGAGATTAATTTTGTTAAGTTCATCGATCAAACAAAAGAGATAAAATGATCCACATACCACATTTTGCGTGACATAACTTATATCAAAGGGAAAATCATGTCCTCTATAGTCTTTAAGATCATAGAAAAACTTGAATGTATTATTAATTTTACAGAGCGAAGCATACAACCAAGAACCAGTTAAACACCAACTGTATTGATATATTGAACAAGAAATGGAATTATGTTATATATCAAACAATTCGATATATAAAAAAAACACATCGCCCCATTGGTTTTCATTTCCCTGACAGATCTTGACACGATTTTTTTGTTTTTCCAGCCGATATGCAATATCGCATTGTCCTCATTCAAGGTAAATTTTCCATGTATCTGAAAGTCGTGTAGCATGTAGACACTCTTTGCCTTTTTCTGTAGGTATGCTTCATATGGAAATTCTGCTAAATCAGGAAGAACATCTTGTAACAGTGGTTGTCGAATTGTACAATGCATGGCTGTGTTGCCAATGGTTTGGATAACAACATTGAGACAATGTTTATATATGTATGGAAATTGTTTACTGCATCACAAACAATCAATTGTATCATCATTTATGAAGGAAGAAGCGGAAGCAGGAGAGATGCATTTCACACACACAAGCTCAAAGGGGGTCAAGTAGGCATTCTCTACAACCAAAACACCTTCAATAGGGAAACGTGAGCATAACAGTTAATATATTGAATAATATAATTTACAACTAAATGCCCCCAAAAAAATAGAAACACACACAAAAAAGAATGCAGATGTTTGGTCAAGGCTATTTGTATGAGAAAACTAAGGATGAAACTGTAGATATATATGAACAATAGTTTTAGATATATTTAGCTTCTCGATATCTTGTACTATGTTTGCTGGCAATTCTCTCACAAATGTTGATTGAGTTGTGCGAAAGATCCTTTCTTTACCAACTCTTTTCTTTGTTATATTTTTGAAGAGAATAAGTGGAAATTGCCCTTTATGCAATTGTTGTTCGACTGAAGAAAACAAATTTGAATAGGTATCAAACACTTGCAGTTGCAACATGGAACAGTGAAACATTTGTGTAACTTAACTGACATACATGGACATGTGAAAGAAAAGGACAAAATTGGATACTTGTCGATGTCTAACTCTCCATATTTTATATGGAGAATGTGTTGTGAGCCAATTTTTCTTGCGAGTGTCACAACTGCGCCAATGGTTCCGATTGGGTAAATGTTGTTGCTCTGTGCAAGTTGGATGATAGTTGTGTCCGGGACGAAACAACATTCTGAACAAATAGCGTGGATTTTTTCCACTATAGTTGTTTCATTGAGCGATATAATCCAATCACAATCACCATGGTCATATATTGTTTTGGGAAATATATTAAAATTTTTAATGGATATCCCATTACCTGCCAATATTTTTTCTGCATGTTTGTGTACAGGTTGTGTAGGAATAGTTAGTGTAATTGTCATGAGGGCCTCCTTGTCTTTCATCTCAGCATGCATAATGGATCTAGTTTTGTTTTCCTTGTCCAAGTAGGTATTATTGACGACCATTATGTCCCCAATGAACACTTGTCCAGTTTGGCGGCTGTTCAAGCCCTCTATTGAAAGTATTTTGGGTGTTACAAGTTTAGACCTGGTGACAATTTTTGAAGAGGAAAAGTTAATGTGAATGGTAATGTGAATTATTATTTTTTTTTATTTTTTTCCTTGCCATGAATGTACAAGTAGATGCACATCTTGGATGAACTATGGAGCCAGGGTTTTGCAACCAAACCTCTTATTTTGTGGAGCCTACGTTGTGTTCGACGCCTCGCTTGCACTTGTTGATAGTTCTTGTGAACTGCAAATTATGTGTTGTAGATGACAACGACGTACTCACCATGCCATAGATGAACACATAGATGCGGATATTCTTTTGGTAAACATATGAGTAACATAATGTATGCATATTTACCTTTGGCCTTGTCAGTCTGTTGATGTCTCGGATGATTGACTTCTCATGGGAATGTCAGTGGTCCAACTTTTTCTGATGCAAGCATGTGTAGTTCAACATCAGAAGGAATAAATGAGCATATGCAGTGTATATTGTCTATTATTGTTCTTAATGACACATGCAGGTTCAAAGGAGATGGAATATGAAATTCGGTGTGAAGGGATACTCAAGAAACATGACGACCCGAGGGTCAAATTGTATGCCTCCAATTTTTTGACTAGAAAATTGTGTAACATTAAATAGAGCGCGATGGCAGGGCATGAGGGCCAATCTGTATATCACGGAACCTCTGAGGCCAGACACACAATCTTGAACCTGCCAGTCGGGCACCCACAATTGACAAAGTGGGTAAGTAAGAAATAAGGTAGAAGGATGACCATAAATGTGAACCCATGAGTCCGCCAACCCGCCCACCAAGACAATTTCAAAAAGACAACTAAGAAGAGAAATCAGAAAGCAAAAGGGATAATAGAAAATGGAAAGCCCATTGTTCCCAAATCATCATTTTCTAGTCCAATATTATATGCCCCAACCCATTTTGTATGTTTAATTTACTAGCACAGTTGGTATACCTTTTTGAAGATTGCACAACATAACCCTCTTCTGTTGCATATAAGAAATCAGCTTCCTTTCCAATCAATCTATTTCTTCCAAGGTAGCAACGTCGAGTATACAGTGGGCATGAAGGCAAGTTAGTATGAAAAAAGACATGTAAAAGAAAGAAATACAGTTCTATTTATTTCAATGTAGCAACAAAGAGAATATGATTCAGATGAGAATAAGCAGAAAGATATGTAGTATATACACACAGTAAAAAAGGTGCAAAGCAATAGAACAAGTAAAAAAAATACACAGACAATAAATGAAATTCTAAACACTGGAATATGAAATAACAATATAGGTATGCACCTCTGCAATTCGTCGTCTATATTCATGACAAAGAGTCCATCATCCTCTCCAGCAACTTTGTTTGTTCAAATATAGGAATGCAGGAAAAATACAATGGACACAGGAATACATGTAATGAAGATAAGTTAATACATGTAATGAAGATAAGTTACTATGTAGGAAGGCACATAATATATACATGCAACAAACAAGGTGAAGACATATACAGACAAAAATGAAACACAAACAACGAAATATGAAATAACAGTACAAGAATGTACCCTTGTATCTCGTCTTCCACTGTTGTATTTAAGATTCCTTCGTTTTCTCCAGCAATTATGTTTGTTTGAACATGGGAACACACAAAATACAATGAACATGAACAAAAGTTGGTATGCAGCGAAGAACAAGTAATATATACATAAAGTAAATGAGAATCAATGAATAGAATAAAATATAGTCAAAAACATGAACCTTTTCTTTTCTCCATCCATGGTTGTAAATATATAAAGTTTTTCCCTACCCAAAATATATTACAAGCCACAAAATATTAAGAAATTGCATGGACATAGCTAAATGATTTTGATTTTTTTTGGCAAAGTATCAAGATATGCTTCCAGACATGGAAATATAATTTTGATGTATCTTTGGTGTACATATCTTATCTCAGGAACAAGACAAATTGTATCGTGGTCACACCAGTCTGTGTAAAGGATAAAGAAGTTTTATTGTGATATGGGCACATTTCACCATATATGGTTAATAAGTGTGTTCTTGCACATGTTTTATCTTAACAAAAAAAACAACGAACACTGCAATTGCACATGTAGTTGTCCAATTATTTCTTATTTGACTTTTTTGTATCACGTCAACACTGAAGTATCAACAACATTTCACAGTAGAACGGGCGGGCATGGAACATGCATTGGATCTTGGCCTTTCCAGACATTCTAAGAAACACAACCGCAGGTCAACCCGCACGTCCAGGGTCTGAAAATCGCAAAGCGCTACCCCCCCAAAAAAAATAAAAAATAAAATAAAATAAAATACAGTTCCAACCACTAGTGCAGGACCCCAACCCTGTAAAGCCGAAGAAAATAAAGGAAAATAGTAAGAACCAAACCAATGATAAATCACAAACAACCTCGACCGCAACAACAGGTCCATAAGGTCATAAAATTGATCCGAACAACAACAACCAACAACCAATGAACCAACGAACCATCGAACAAGAAACAACCATCGAACCAACAAACAACATATGTATCTCCAACGAATACCAAATTGCAGTCAAAGCACAGAAGGAACTGGAAACATATGATGAGCATGCTAGTAGAAATAAGAAAACATTCTTACTTGCAAAGTGCAAACACTAAGAAACAAAAGAAGGAATAGAAAATGAAATCATGGGTGCACCAACTGGACCCCGCAAAGGAAAAAATAAAAAAACAGATCCAACTACGAATGCAGAACCCCAACCTTGCAAAGTTTAACCAAAGAACAACAAGAAACAACCAATGAACCAGCAAAGAAGAATCACTCATCGAACCAGTAAACAATGCATGTAGCTTCAACGACGATGAAATTGCATTGAAAGCCTAGAAGAAGTATGAAACATACAATGCCTATTGAAGTGGCGGTGAAAAACAATATTGTCCAAATTCACTGCAACATTGTATGGAAAATTTCAAGGAAAAATGTACTCCAAGAAGTTATTTAAGTAAACATTTAAGGCTGTGAGTTTGTGCAAGGGCTTCGTGGTATGCAAACATTTAAGCTTGCAAGCCTGTTTCAGGAACTCGCGCCATGCAAACATTTGAGTTGCCAGGCCTATTCAAGCACCTCAAAAAAGTGTCAATGATCTAAACCTTTGGTATGTAAACATTTCAATACAAATACAAACAAAGGACTAATAATAATAATAATAATAATAGGAAAAATACATTAATAAAAAAAAACAACAATAATAAAAGAAACGTCCATGCTCAGAACTTTCGGTTCGTAAACATTTCAGTAAAATTGTAATAAAAATTATAAAGGAGCGACTAAGCTCAAAACTTTGGATATCTACACATTTACAACATTGGGAACAACAAAGCTCGCAATAAGACCTCAAATATATTCTCCAATGAGACGATGACATATAACTTGTTTTTTTTATATAACTTGTATAGTACGAACAATATAGATGATGTGAAAAATTATAATCAAAGGACAGATTAATATGAAGTAAACGAATTATCGATCGCTATAGTCCCTATGCCCCTTCAACAGAGACTAATAAAGGATGCAGAAAAAACAAAACTATGAAATTGTCTTTACTTTGAGGAGAAATGTTCAAGCATAATAAATTTCTGGGTTTGATATTTATGTTTGCAAGGTTTTAAAATTCACAAAGACAAAAAAAAATCTTCTTTCAAATGTATGTATACATAGAATATGAAAATAGACTTAATCAAGTAGTTTAATTATTTTATTATTTTTATTTATATATCACAGGATGGTTAAAATAATCAATATACCATAAAATAGATTTTAAAATAGAATTATAAGATAATTCTTTCCTTTTCCATTATCACAGAAAATATTAATTGTCTTTTTATAGAGTTTTAAGAAAAATACTTAATCTAAACGTTTTAAGTTTAGAAAATATCATCATTTAAAATCTTCGTACACTAATTTTCACATAGAAAGTGAATACGTTAATATATGTAATAATGTAAAAGAGAATATGATCGTAATATGGAACCATCTTAATAGGTTTTTCGACTTACAAAAGCACATCATATCATTTGAAGAGATGATGATGCTCAATATTTACAACTTAGGAGTACAAGAATTAATGATACTCATTATTGAGGGAATACAAAGGCACTAACATGGTGAAAAAAAGATCATAGGATTCGCTAGATGTTAAATACCAAGAGTGGCAGTCTCTAGAGAGTAAGAGGATTAAGAGACATGTGAAACATATGATCCCAACATTGACCATAAGAGGAATAAGAGACACGTGAAACATATGATCACAACATGACCATGTTAATTGTTAGATGAAATCCTTCCTCAGTGTTCAAAACCTAAGAAATAAGCCTTTATAAAATTATTTGATTAATGATATTAACCATATGTGCACATTCTGTAGCATTAAATTTTATGAAATCCTTCCTCAGTGTTCAAAACCTAAGAAATAAGACCTTATAGAATTCTTTGACTAATGATATTAACCATGTGTGCACATTCCATAAGAGTAGCATTAAATTGGAATTGCGAATAATTCCAACAAATTCATCAAATATTCACAATCTCAAAAAAATAATGCCACAACCCGAAGGTCACACACCATTTTCAATTTTTAATTGAAAGGTATGTGAAGCTACCTAGTCTGACATAACTTCTATCTTGGTTCTATGGCCACCTTCAACCACCATCAAGGATGCAATTTGGCCAATTTCGTGACATTATAACCTTAGTGGGGGCAAAGACAATCCCTACTTTAACCAACCCCTCATGGTTTCTATAAAATTAAAATGTTTTTCCTTGTTTTGCAAAATAATATTTTTAAACCTAGAAAATTTATTTACGTCCTAATTCCTTTACCTTCCTCCCTGGAGTATGGTCTATTCCTAGAGGCTCATCTGTGGTGCATTAAACCACCTAGTGCAACCCATATCCCAATCAAAGTCCAAATATACCCTCCAAATGGTCATTGTCTTGGTTCAACTATTCTTCCATGGATCTCAAGCCCAAAAAGATTTGTTGATGAACTATTTCCTCATCTTCCACCCTAAACAATAGCCAAGGCCTTGAGACTCATACATGGTGCAAAAAAAATCTTAATGGTGCTTGTAATGCAATTAGATGCCAAATATCCCTTACATAGAAATTGTGTCTTAGTTTGAGGCTTTTCATATGGTATTTGAGACCAATAAGGCTCATTTAGGGGTTGACACCCTTATTTTTCTCATCAAACCATTGTTCCAACCACAAAAACTAGTTATGGTGTGAAAAACTTCTTAATGGCAGACACATACCACTCAGATGCTAAACATCACCTACAAATGGCCTATTTTGGTGATTCAAGGGATTATTTATGATGCTTAATATTATGAATCTTAATTGAGATTCTATTGTCCTTTTAAAAAAAATTGACCATGGTCAAGAATTTTACACCCATATGTAGTGCAATAAACTACTTTACTTGATCCACATCTCACTTGGATGTCGATGATTTTGTGCACATGGTTTTGTTCCTTTTCAAGACCTCGTTCATTGTACTTGAACTGAATAATATGTGTGCATGGCCTCAATCCCTTCACATCCTCCTCAAACCCTATTCAAAGACTTATGATCCACTAGTGCTGGAAAAAACCTCCTAATGGTATCCATATCCCACTCAAAGGCCAAATACCCCATATAGAGGGCTCATGAAGTGATTTGATGCTTCACAAAGGACACTTGACATTGAGAAATTGTGTTCAGTGACTAAGACCCTTGTCTTCCTCTATGACTATAATCACTCTTTTCACCACCTTTTTTTTCTAAATTTCCATCGTCAAGAGTATGCTCGTGCGATTATACTTGGAATTATTCTTATATATATATTCTTAAATGTTTATCTCATACAATTTTTAATGTTCTTAACAAATTGTCATGGAATTTCCATGACAAGATAAATTTTCAATGCCTCTTAAATCTACATGTCAATTCTGCCATTGTGTCGATCGTTAGCACTAGATGGATCTTCTCCTCTGCATAGGTATTACAACTTACTTTATTTTAGTTTCTCTATTATGTTCTCATTCATACATTATTACAATATTACTCACCCAGGCCCATATAAATGGTTGTGGTCTCGCAAGAATGAACTATGACTCTAGACGTTTGGAGAAAACTCGCATTGTTTACAGGTAAAATTTTCTTTTATCATTATTTAAACCATACATAGGTAATTATTATATGATGCAGGAGCATCGCTCCACCACAACATGCACTAGCTAATTAACACGTGTGGTGCGCATTCAAGGAAGGAGAGGCATCGTCCTCTCATTTTTCCTCAAGAGTCTAAGGCATGATCAAGGCAATTAATGAAGAGATACAGTTTCCTATCCGCAAGTGTGTTGAGTTAAGTCTGGTTCTCTGGGCTAAGTGAAAGGAGTGTGCAACAGAGCTAGAAAACTCTTTAAGACGATGCAAGGAGTGTGTATCTGAACTCAGTGGATTCAGAAGAGAAGCTGCCAGGAGGGCACACCAGATTAATCCACACACTCAAGGAGAAATTCCAAGGAAATTAAGTTCCTTAAAAATAAATATTGTGTGGGGATAAGCACAATCTAGAGTTACTGAACACTCTGGAATACTCTGCTAAGAGGGCATTGATTCAGTGTGAGCATACACGGAAACAACACGGTTGAAGGTGTTGGAGAATCCCAGAATTGCTAAACATTCTGGTGAAGGAAGGCTTTTCAAGAAGTGCGTCGACAAAGGAAAGGAGATGCCTTAAACCTTTCCAAAAGGCTAGGGGAGAAGCCATTGAAGAACTAAGACAAGTGTAAGGAGTGCGCCTAAGGTGTTGTGAGTTCGCCTTACAAGCTCAGAAAGCAGAGAGATAGACTGCTAGGAGGGAAATAAGAAGTCCATTGAAGGACACGAAGGAACTAGGAACCTTGGAGGCTTTCAAGCCGAGCAAAGTCGCGGAGGAGTCTGAGCAGAGTTCTACAAGGAGTGCAGAAAGAGTTCGAGAACAATCTAAGTCTCGAAAGGAGAATTTGTGCTAAGTTTGCAAAGGATTCGAGGACTTGTAGAGGTCCCAAATACGGAGAAATTTCCCATCGTCGAAGAGGAGATAGGTGGAAGAAGAGTGAGAGTTTTGGGAGTAGGAACTTTGGAAGTTTTTCCATAATAAAACGAAGGTATTCGCGAAGTCATGAAGAATGATTTCAAATCCATACCATTGGATCTAGAAGGGCACGTGGAAAAGGATCAATGCATCGTTGATTGGCAATAAGAAGAAACAAAGTGGAGAGAAGAGAGGACTCACGAAGTCCGAACTCGTGAAGTCGATCATATTCATTGATTGTGAGAGGAACGTGGACCATAGATCTAGTCCTGGAGAATTCAGCGATTCGAGGATCGGGGAAAAGGAAGAAAGCAGATCGTGAATGTCCCAAAGTGTGGGGTTGCAAAGGGAGCTGACCCACGGTCATAGCCCATGGTCACATAAAGGAGGAAGTCTAGCATTGAGAGTTAGCACCCATTGGCGTAAGAGTTAAAAGTGTGAGGAGAGGGTCCATAGGTGCCACATAGTGGGCGTCAAGGAAGTAAAAAGGGCCTATGTCAAGTCAAAATTGGTTCCATCCGAAGCCCAACAAACCATTTGGTTCGATGACTTGAATGATCCTAGACCGGGAGGTCGAGTCAGCCCCTCATTGTTATGGGAGAGAAGGGGGTGGTTGGCACCATTATATAAACGTCGGAGATGGTTTAAACTCACTCCTTTAAGTTCAATGTAATTATTGTTGATCAAGTATATTATTATAACCATGTCATGGTGGTATGAGTAAATCAAATCCATAGACTCTCTTATGATAATGTTTAATACTACCCTAGTTATTGACCTTAAGGTCTCCGCGAATAACATAGCAACGTTAATTTTTATTACAATTGTCACTTGAGAGAGTACGTACATACATCATGTTGTGTGGTAAATAAATTGAGTTAAACACAGACTTGTTTAATGGTGAAACATGATTAGATTCATGTTACACAATAACTGTTGGAATTTGGTGACAACGAATTCCCAAGAATAGATTTAGATCCTATTATTCTGCGTTCATTGCAACTAAATAGACCAAGTTATAATATGGATGAGATTGCATTTAATAATCAGTTTCCTGTGTAAATGTATATAAATTTATGTATGCCCGTAGAGGAAAATGGGAGATAGGGAGGATGTGAGAGAGGATATGAGAGAGCTTGCAAGTCTGTTGTATTATCCATGATCTGAATAATAAGACAACTGATACCTCTACTTGGTGGATGTAGTCCAACATTTGGGTGAACCACGTGAAATCTCTGTGTTTCTTATCTGTGTGATTGTTGATTATCATATGTGAATTGTGTTTTTCGCATTTGAAACTCTAACAATTGATATCAGAGAGAAGGTGAATTGAGTAGGTGCCACAGGTGGTAATTGAGTATAAATTCATCGGCTATCCCTAGGTAGTGTTAGAGGCGCTTCGACGCCCTCACACTTGTGAAATTGAAATTTTTGGAAAACTCGCGCACCTGGTTTTTACACCACAAAGCTCTAGCGCTCCCCCATACATAGTGAGGGAGTGTTGATCTCACACTAGCGCTCCCCCATCCATAGTGAAGGATCGTCGATCCCCCTTCAAGGAAATATTCGCATGTCTTTTGGAAAAGTTTAAGGTATGAAGTTTTTTACAATATTTGGTATTAAATATTGTTTGCATAAAACAAAAAGGTGGAGGAATTAAAAAGTGAATTTCAATTATCTCAAAAATGAATTTTATTTTTTAAAAGCGTGAACAAGTCAAGTCAAATGCCAGGTGAGTGTTTTAAAAGGTTTTTTATGGAGTAAAGGTATAAGGTAAAAAGTAAAGGTGAATTTTATTTTTTATTTTTAAGAGGTGAGGTTAGTAAAAATGATTTTTTATTAAACCTTTTGGAGTTTATACCATTATTCCTCCACATTTTAAAGGGATTGGTTATTATAAGAAGTGGTTTTGGGAATTGTTTCTTCTGCTAAAGGTGAAAAATCAGAGTGCTAAATTCGAAATCGAGAATTTCAATGGCCAGAACAATTTCGAGATCTGGAAGGTTAAGATGCACGATCTGCTCATGAAAAAAGGCGTGGTGAAGGTGATTTTGGAAAAATAAAAGAAACCCACGACCATAACAAATGAAGAATGGGATGAGATCGATGCAAGAGCACTGAGTGCCATACGTCAGTGTTTGGCCGATGATGTTATATTCAACATTGTCTCGAAGAATACAACAGTTGGTTTGTGGACAAAGTTGGAAAGATTGTATATGAAGAAATCCTTGACGAACAGGATCTTCCTGAAAAGGAAATTGTACAGTTTGCACATGAAGGAAGGTACAAAAATAACTGATCATTTAAATACTTTTAATACTCTCTTAGTTCAGTTGACTATCATGGGAGTGAAATTCTAATCTGAAGATAAGGCAATTACATTATTGTGTTCTTTTCCCGAGTCATGGGATCACTTTTTTACCTCTATTAGTTTCATCACAACAGAAATTATTGAGTTTGATGTTATTTTTGGAGATTTGTTGTTTGAGGAAACAAGGAAGAAATCCAATTCATAAACCTCTACATCTAAGGCGATCATGGTCAGAGGAAGACCTAAATAAAGAGGACATGTTCAGAGGGATTTCTCTCAGTCAAAGTCGAAGGGAAAGAAGAGAAAGCTTAAGTGATGGTTTTGTGGAAAATCTCGACACCTGAAGAAGGATTGTTGGAAGAAACAACAAACCTCCAAAGAAGACCCTCCAAAAGAAATGAAGGAAGAAAACACAACTGAAACAGGTTCAACAATAGGTTTAGGGATGACTGTTGAAGTTTTATCAATTAGTATTGGTTCACGTCATGATAAATAGTGGTTATTATATTCTGGTGCTTCAAATCACATGTGTCTTCATAGACACTAGTTTGTTACTTACCAATCTATAGATGATGGAATAGTTTACACGGGAAATGATATCTCGTGTAAATTTGTGGGAATTGGCATCATTCGAATTAAGATGTTTGATGAAACTGTTAAAATACTAACTGATGTGAGACATGTACCTAAGCTTAGGAAGAAACTAATTTCTTTGGGAGTCTTAGACACTGGAGGATATAAGAGTATTGCTAAAGGTGGATTTATGAAGGTCTACAAAGGAATCCTATTGGTTATGAAAACGAAGAAGGTTGGTAACGTGTTTTTGTTAGAAGGAAGAACTGAGTTAGATCATGTGACAATGGTATCTGAGAACGAAAGTGATTATGTTCATCTGTGGAATCAACGGTTGGGCCATATGAGAGAAATAAGATTGAAGGTATTATATGATCGTAAGTTGCTTCCTAGTCTAAATTCTTTAAAGTTAGACTTCTACAAGAACTGTATTTATGGAAAACAGAATAGGAAAAAATTTAAAATCAGAAGACACACTAGTGAGGGAATCCTTGACTATATCCATTCTGATGTTTGGGGGCCATCCCCTACTATTTTGTATGGAGGATCATCATATTTTGTTACTTTTATAGATGATTTCTCTAGGAAGGTGTGGATCTATATGTTGAAAACAAAGGATGATGTATTTATTGTTTTCAAGTAGTTTAGAGCTTTAGTGGAAAAGAGCACTGGTAGGTCCATTAAATGTTTAAGAACTGATAATGGTGGTGAATTTACATCAATAGAATTTGATAACTATTGCAAGGATTTTGGGGTTGATAGGCATAAATCTACTGCCTATACTCCTCAGCAAAATGGAGTTGTTGAACACATGAACATGACTCTTCTAGAGAGAGCATGGAGTATGCTTAGTAACGACAACTTGTAGAAAGAACTGTGGGAAAAAGAAATAACTGCAGTTGTTATCTGTTGAATCGATCACCATCAACAAAAATAGAGTGCAAGATTCCTAAAGAGGTATGGAAATGTCACCCTTGTAATTATTCTAATCTTAAAGTGTTTGGTTGTGAAGCCTATGCTCTAATTCCAAAACATCAACATTCTAAATTAGATCCAAAATTAAAAGGGCTTATATTTGTTGGATATGGTGATGGTATTAAGGGATTCAGGTTGTGGAATCCTACTGCCCACAACATCACCATTAAAAAATATGTAATATTTGATGAATCATCTCTCATCAAATCAGATGTATATGTTCAAATGAAACAGGTAGAAGTACCGAAATATTTTCAATTCAGTTTGGAACTCATTCAAATACAGATGAAAGTGAACGTGAACAAGTTTCTAAAGATGTTCATGAAGAGTTTCCTACAGAGGAAGACATGTCTAATGATAACAATCAACAGAATGTGGATGAGCCACAAACTTCCTTAAGGAGGTTTACGCAGATCATAGTTCCTCCAAGAAGGTATGATGATTTTATTTTGTCAGTTTCTTTAAGTACTAATGATGATGAACCTTCATGCTATCAGGAAGCTATGAAGGGTTCTAACATTGATAAATGGAAAGAAGCAATGAAGGATGAAATGAATTCTTTAGCGAAGAATGCTACATGGGACTTGGTAGAACTTCCAAGAAACAGGAAAACCGTAGGTTGCAAGTGGGTCTACAAGCTGAAGAAGGGTGTTGATGATATGGTGGAAAGGTACAAAGAAAGGTTGGTTGTGAAAGGATATTCTCAAAAATAAGGTATTGAATTTCATGAGATTTGTTCACCAGTGGTTAAGTCTATTTCAATTCAAATTGTTTTAGCATTAGTTGCATTACTTGATTTGGAGTTGGAGAAGCTAGATGTTAAAATTGCCTTCTTACATGGAGATTTGGATGAGAAAAATTACATGGAACAACCTAAAGGGTTCCTTCAGAATCACAACAAGGAATTTTTTTGCAGGCTCAAGAAATCATTGTATGGTTTGAGGTAGTCGCCCAGACAATGGTACAAGAAATTTGACTCTTTCACGATGAGCCAGAATTATATAAGGAGTGAGTATGATCATTGTGTCTAATTTAAGAAATTGAATAATGGCATATTCATTATATTAGTATTGTATGTTGACAATATGATTTTAGCAAGAAAAAGAATAATAACTGAGATCAACAGGTTAAAGGCTCGGATGGCTAGGACGTTCAATATGAAAGATCTAGGAGCAACAAGGCAGATTTTGGGCATGGAGATATTTAGAGACAGGAGGAATGGTAAGCTTTGGTTGTCACAACAAAGGTATGTTGAGAAGATAATTTTGAGGTTTGGTATGAACGATGTGAAACCATTTTCAGTCCCTTTGGCTTCCCATTTAAATCTTTCTTCAAGTTTATGTCCTAGTAAAAAATAAGAAAAGGAATATATGTCTCGAATACCATATGCTAATGCAGTAGGAAGTTTAATGTATGTGATGGTTAGTACAAGGCCAGACAATTCACATGAAGTTGGGGTTGTCAGCAGGTATATGGAAAATCCAGGTAAAGAGCACTGGGCAGCAGTGAAATGGGTGCTTCGATATCTGAGGGGCACAAGTGATTACTGTATCACTTATAACAGTGGTTGTGAATTAGTCTATGTATATGTTGATTTTGATTTTGCAAGTGATTTGGACAAGATAAGGTCGAATTCAAGATATGTATTTACTCTTGCAGGTGGAGCTATTAATTGGATGTCAAAGCTACAGAACATTGTTTCTTTGTCCACTACAGAAGCAAAATATGTAGCTGCTTCGCATGCTTGCAAAGAGGTAGTTTGGTTGAAAGGTTTGTTTGGTGAGTTTGGAAGGATGCAAGACAAAGTAAAGTTAATTTTTGATAGTCAAAGTGTTATTCACTTGGCTAAGAATCCAGCCTACCACCGTAAAACAAAACATATACCTATCAAGTACCATTTTGTAAGACAGGTCAACGAAGAACGTGGAGTCTCTCTTGAGAAAGTGCATACAAAAGAGAACTACGCAGACATGTTCACAAAACCAATACTTTTAGAGAAGCTATGATGGTGCTTGGCTTCTATTGGCTTGCAAAAAAGGTGATGAACAAAAGGAAGGATCAAGGTATCAGGTTAATTGTTTTCAAGGTAGAGATTGTTGGAATTTGGTGACAACGAATTCCCAAGAAAAGATTTAGATCCTATTATTCTGTGTTGGTTGAAACTAAATAGACCAAGTTATAATATGGATGAGATTTCATTTAATAATCATTTTCATGTGTAAATGTTTACAAATTTATGTATGCCCATAGAGGCAATTGGGATATAGGGAGGATGTGAGAGAGGATATGAGAGAGCTTGCAAGTCTATTTTAATCTCCATGATCTAAATAATAAGACAACCAATAACTCTGATTGGTGGATGTAGCCCAATGTTTGGGTGAACCATGTGAAATATCTATGTTTATTATATGTGTGATTGTTGATTATAATATGTGAATTGTATTTTCTGCATTTTCAATTCTAACAATAAATAGGTAAATGGATATCCATGAGGGTATAATCTATGTAGGCCACGTCTTGGCATCATTAAGTTCCCTTCTTGCCTTACTCCTATCAATACACCAAGCCTTAAATGTGGAATCATAATCGGGTCTATCACTTGTTTAGTGTATCAATTATTTTGAAAGGTGAGAATTAGAGCCATGTGCTTTTCTCTACCCAGTCATAGGGTTTCGTTGTTTCTATTTTGTGTTTGCAGGGAAAAATCTAACCCAAGATATACCGAATACCAAATCATTTCAGGTGATATCTTTCTCCATTGCTACCGATGTTTGGATAGTTTACAACTCATATCTGGTTTCTTTTTCTTGTATTTATCTAACCCGAAAACTAATTTTTCTTATGTGGTTTGTACACAGGGATACACTAGTCTTGAGCTAACAGCTTGCCAATCAACATGCTCATTGTCCATTCAAGCGCTAATGTAAAGAGTATTTTTATTCAAATTATGTAGCCTTAAGTTTTGATTTGAACCTTACATATTATTCTAAACATTTCTAAAAATATTTGGCTACGAAATATATGCAGGGTCTATTGAAACCCTTGTTGCAAGGTCAAATTCAATCACCATCAATAACCACACACCATGGATTGTATTATAGGGAACACCCATATGAATTCTTCATAGGTTAATAACTGTCTTGATGAAAACGATGTTGAGAGAATCAGATGGGTGATAACAATGAGTTTGATTCTCTTCGTCATGTTCCAGAGGCTATATAGCAATGTATTCACACACACACACACACACACACACACACACACACACGGATATATATATATATATATATACGAGATCATCATTTGAACCTCTAAAGAAATAGCCAAGACATACATTTTAATTTTGATTTGTTAAAATTATGAAGTATAATTATTTGAGATACCAAATCACATGTAACCCTTTTAATTTGCTTGTATTACAAATTTCCCTTTTTGTTTTTGTTGATGATTCAATGATTTCATTTTTATGAGAATGGTTTACAATACTTCAGATACCAAATCACATGTAACCCTTTTAATTTGCTTGTATTACAAATTTCCCTTTTTGTTTTTGTCTATGATTCAATGATTTCATTTTTATGAGAATGGTTTATAATACTTCATTGTATCATTTTAAGCCAAGAATTCATGTTTGATGGATTCACACAATTTCTATTAAATGTTTACTAAATACATCATTCTTTTTACTTGCAAGAGTATACATTTTCTATTGTCCATCCATATATTTATTTGAGTGATCTCTTGTTAAGTTACTTCAATGCCATAAAACATACAAAAATGAGTACCTCATATACATGAAACTTCAACATCTTTGTTATGTGTAGACAAGGTTCTTTCTGTTTTCAACCAAGAACATTTTTCTTTTGCTGAAAAAATAATCTTATTTGAAAATTAAAGGTAAATAGATGTCTATTATTTTCTTTCTATTGACAATATACAAATAATAAGTTTCTACTAGGAAAAACATTCTATAGACTCTTCTATGTATTTCTTGTTTCTCTAATAAATAAATAAACAATTGCAAACAACATCTAGCATGCATGTTTATTTTTTTCTTGCTACCAACATTTAAATAATAAATAGAGCATAGATATATATTTGGTTATAATCAGTATTGTAACTTTTGATACCATTCTCTACTGTAATATTGTCATTCATTAGTAAAACAAATATAAATAAAAGAAGAGAAAATATTTGAGCCTTCCTAAAAAACTGGAAAACAAAATGAGTATGGAACCATTTCCTTCCAACCATAGACATGGAGAACCAAATTTACTTGTCCTTGTCACCCCCAAGCCTAAATCATTATTCCATGGGGACCCAAAGTTGTATAACCTTTTCCAAATTTCTTGGAGTTCAATTCTTCTATGAACCATCAAACTAATTTTATCACAATTTATCACGAGCGCCCAACATCATAACATACTTGTCTTTAATATATTTTCCTAGGTCTTTTCAAGTTGGCCTCATCCCTAACTCTAGGGAATATTCTTGGCCTACATTTGTGCTAGCTTGTTCCCTCACATCACACACCTTTGGGAGTATGGCTCCACTTGTCCCATAGACAATAATTCATTATAGTGGTTTTTATCCTTTTCACTCACCCATGGAATAATTATTTACTCTTTGTAATTGGATTCCTTAATCAGTTTGTCTCTTGCTAATTAAATAAATTAAAAAATAAAGGTTACAAAAATATTCCTCATCAATGTTTATGATGACATAGTTCCACATGAGTCTTTTCCAATAAATTACAAAATATCAAATTTGACATAAAATAGAAATAAATTAAATTTTTAAATATGTAAACTAAGGGGCATTACATCCTCTCCCCCTTGAATTCAACATCATCCCTAGTTTTTCAGTTTGAGCGTATCAACTCCGGAATAGATATGTGTATTTCTTTTGCATGGATTCCTCTGTCTCCCTCATATCCTCCTTGGGACTAAAGTGCCTCCACTGCACTTTAACCTGAGTGATGGCTCAGTTCCGCAACATAATTTACTTCCTGTCGAGAATACATAGAAGCTCCACTTCAAACTCTCCTTTGGGTTCCACCTGAATCAAATTCCAATTTACAACATGAGTTATGTCATTTACATACTTCTTTAATAGTGAAACATGAAATACATTGTGAAATTTTAGGTTGGTTGGAAGTGCAAGTTGGTAGGTCACTGACCCTACCCTCGAGAGCACTTGAAATGGCTCGCAATACCTTGGTGCAAAATTGACACTTTTTCCTAATTTTAGTGCACTATTCTTGGGTCTGACTTTAAGATAAATGTGATCCCACTATGGTAAATGTTTCATGAGTTCTTCTCAAATATGCAAAGCTATTTTGTATGTCCTGTGCAATTTTAAGGCTTTGTTTTTCTTTTTATACAATCGTTTCCATTTATTTTAACATATCTGAGCCCAAGATAAGCCTATCAATTGAGTTGTCGCAGCTAACGAGTTTTCAACATTTTATACCATATATTACCTCAAATGGACTCATATTTAAGGCTAGGTCAGATAACCATTATTGTATGGAAACTCAACCAAGTGGAGGTACTCTCCCCACTTTGTGGGATAGTCCATCACATACATCTGTAACATATCCTCTAATATTTGGTTAGTCCTTTCAGTCTGACCATCGGTTTGAGGATGGTATGTAGTACTAAGGTTCAACTGAGTATCTGAACCACTGAATAAATAATTCTATAAATTCAAGGTGAATTTCATGTCGCTATCTGAAATTATAGTCTTTCGTATATCTTGCATCCTAAATATTTATTTCATGGATATTTATCGCCTTATGGGTTGATTTCACTAGAATGAAGTTTACAACTTTAGTAAGTTTGTCCAATACTACCATAATGGAATAATTAGATATTTCTTAATTATATCTATCCTTGTAATAAAATCCATGTTGATTACTTCCCATTTCCATTCAGGCATGAGTATTGATTACAATAATATAGCTAGGTGACAATGTTCAAATTTAGCTTACTGTCACTCAACGCACCTAGCAATATATTCGACCACTTCAGTGTTCATTCAGAGATGGAAATGTTCTTTTTTCAAGGCTGTTATAGTCTTTTGGTAGCCTGGGCAACCTGAGTAAGGTTTATTGTGTACTTCATCCAAAATTAAAATTTCCAGATCTACACTATTTGGAATGTAAATTATGGCCTTATACAACACTAATCCATCTTGATTACATATGAATTTTGAGTCTTCTTCACCCAAATCATCATTCGTAATTTTTCCTGTAAATTTTTATAAGTTTCATCATTTTTTTTTGTTAATTTTATTTTCCATTTTAGATCAGTTTGAAAACTACTATTGTAAACTGCATTTAATTTTTTGTAGAGTGCATTGAATATTTTATTGTATCTTCCCTTAATGTGTTTTATCTAGAAATAATCATCACTTAAGAAATCTAAACATATTGCCTGTCTTGCATTCAAATTTTGTTGATAGAAAAAGTATTTCATACTGATATTATATGTTTTCAACAATAATATCCTAACCAATAAGTATTGCCATCACATATTTCAAGCGTGCACAGTAGAGGTTAGTTCCAGATCATGCGTTGCGTAATTGTTTTTGTAATCCCTTACTTTTTTGACTCATAAAAAATCACATTATCATTATGTAACAACACTCCTCCTAATCCTTCTTTTGAAGCATCAATACATACAAAAAAAAAATAATGTGGATATGTTATCTTCAAGATTGGTGTTTTTGTCAATAATTGTTTTAGTTTCTCAAATCTCTCTTAACATTTTTCTATCCAATTAAATATGATTCCTTTCTTCTATAATGAATTTATTGGATAAGAAATTTTGGAGAACGTTTTTATAAATCTACAATAATATCCTATGATTCACACGAAATATCGGATATCTGACATATCCTTTAGCACTAGACAATCTAGGATGGCCTTGAACATTTCTAGGTCAATTGAGATTCCTTCACTGGAAATTACATGTCTGAAATATTGCACTTTATCTTGGAAAAATTCACATTTACTAAACTTTGCATAAATTTGGTTCTCTCTAAGTGTCTGCAAGACTATTCTCGAGTGTTCTTCATGTTCCTCTTTAGTTTTTAAACAGATCGGTATATCATCTATAAGCACAATCATAAAGGTTTCTACATACATTCTAAACACATTGTTCATCAAGCACATAAATGTATGATGGGCGTTTATTAAACCAAAAGGTGCTACTACGACTTCATAATTCCCATATCTAGTTCAGAACACAATTTTATGTATGTCCTCATCCTTTATTCTAGTCTTGTGATATATCGATTGCAAATCTATCTTAGAGAATATCTTAGCTCCTTCGACTTGATCAATTGAGTCACAAATGTGTGGAAAAGGGTATTTGTTTTTAATAGTCATCTTGTTGAGTTGTCTGTAGTCAATACACAATCACAAGGTTATGTCTTTATTTTTGACAAACAAAATTGGTGCTCCCCACAGAGACACATTGGGTCTAATATACTATTTATCGAATAGTTCTTGAAGTTGCATCTCAAGTTTTTTCAATTCTTTAGTACTCATTTAGTAAGGGGCCTTAGACACTGGTGTAGATCTAGGTACTTAGTTAATGGTGAAATCTATGTCTCGTCTAGGAGGTAATCCTAGAATTTCTTTCGAAAACGCATCCTAGAATTATGCAATTCGACATAATACAATTAATATGTATGTTGCAATGTGACACAAGCATTGAGGAACACAATTATTTTGCATAAGTTACCCTTGAAAATTTTATGTCACAGTGCGAGGTCCGTTAAGGGTTATGTCACCATCCAACATTCCTTTAGTCTTATGTTTAAATGCAATATTTATGAATTATGCCCCCCTTATTAGAATATGGGTACCACATTAAAGGTCATCCATAGTTATCCATTCATGAACATCACAGTGGGTTGGAAATGGTTCACCAATTTGATTATGGTTAGTAATTATTGACTATGGTTGACCATGTTGATTATGGTGAGTAATGGTTGACTATGGTTGACCATGTTGACTTTGTTTAACCATAGTTTACTATGGTAATACTGCATTGTGACATCCATATTGGTTGAATAATGTCAAATGCTACATTCCTTAATCATTATGTTTCATTTCAACATACATATTCATTGTCTTATGTCAAATTTCATTGTTCCTAAATGGTTACATCACATTGTGACATTCATTTAGGGTTAAGCAATGTTGCAATCTGACATATTTTTAACCATGGTTTCCACATATGATTTTGATTCACCGTTCATAAACTTCCCATGGAGTTAGCTATCATTGACCATGTTTATTATGGTTAGTAATGGTTGACCATGTTGATTATTGTTGGTAATGGTTGTCTATAGTTGAAAATGTTCATTGTTTTTAACCATGATTTACTATGATAATGTTTCATCACAACTTTCATCTTAGTTGAATTATGTTTAATTCCTAAATTTCTCAATGGTTGTGTCTCATTTCGATTAACATATTCATTGTCTTGTCTTGAATTGCATCATTCGTAAATGGTTATGTTGCATTGCGACGTTCATTTAGAGTTATGTCACCTTACAAGTTTGGTTTAGGGTTATGTTGACTTGCAACATTACTTTAGGGTTAATGTCAGATTGCATCGTGCCCCCTTCCTTTTGAATCCCCCTATTAGAATATGGGTGTTGGTTTCCACATGTGATTATAACTCAATATTCATAAACTTCACACTTCCTTATCTATGGTTTACCATGTTGATTATAGTTAGTAATGGTTTTCAGTGGTTGACCATGTTGATTATGGTTTGTAATGGTTGACAATGGTTGTCCATGTTCATTGACTTTAATCGTAGTTTACTATGGTAATTTCACATTTAGATGTTCATATTGGTTAAATAATGTTGAATTTCCACCTTCTTCAATGGTCGTGTCTCATTTTGATGTACATCTTCATTGTCTTATGTTGAATTGAATCATTCCTAAATGGTTGTCACATTGCCAAGTTCATTTAGGGTTAATGTTGAATTGCATCGTCCCACTTTCCTTTTGCATCCCACTATTGGAATATTGGTGTGAAATTAAAGGTCATCCATAGTCTTCCATTCATAAACATCACACTCGGTTAGATATGGTTGACCATGTTGATTATTATTAGTAATGGTTGACTATGATTGACCATGTTGATTTCATTTAATCGAGGTTGACTATGATTGACCATGTTGATTGCATTTAACTGAGGTTGACTATGGTAATTTTGCATTTCAATGTTCATATTGGTTGCATAATGTTGAATTTATACATTAATCAATGGTTGTGTCACATTTCCATGTGCATATTCATTGTCTTATGTCAAATTGCATCATTCATAAAATGTTATGTCAAATTGAAACACTCATTCAGGGTTATGCCACCTTGCAACATTCCTTTAGTTTTATGTTTCAATTCAATGTTTCAATGGAATGTAGAAATTTTTCATAAGTTCACATTAAAAATGAATGTTGCAATGTGACATAACCATTAATGAATGTTGTAAAATAATGGAATACTTATGAGTATGAGCATGAGAATGGTAACTATGGTTGAACATGATTTAGTTTATGAGCATGTTCACTATGGTTGATCATGATTAACAATGGACGATCTTTAATATGGCACCCATATTCCAAGAGGGGAATGCAATTCATAAACATCACATTGAAACATATCCTGAAAAAAATGTTGCAAGGTAACATAACCATAAATGAACATAACAATGTGACATACCCATTTAGGAATGATGTTGTTCGACATAAAACAATGAACATGTACATCGCAAAGTGATACAACCATTCAGGAATGTATGTATTTGACATAATTTAACCTCGAAAATGTTACATCACAATGCGACATTCATTTAGGGCTATGTCACCTTCCAACATTTCTTTAGGATTATGTTTGAGTACAATGTTTATGAATTACATCCCCCTTATTGGAATATATCTTCCACATTAAAGGTCATCCATACTTATCCATTCATAAACATCACACTGATTTAACTATGGTTCACCAATTTGATTATGTTTAGTAATGGTTGACTATGGTTGACCATGTTGATTATGGTGAGTAATCGTTGACTATGGTTTACCATGTTGATTGTGTTTAACCATGGTTTATTATGGTAATATTTCATTGAAACAATCATCTTAGTTGAATAATGTCAAACTTCTACATTCCTCAATCGTTGTGTTGCCTTTCAACATACATCTTCATTGTCTTATGGTTGACTATGGTTGACCATGTTCATTGTGTTTAACAATGGTCTACTTTGGTAATGTCACATTATGATGTTCATCTTGGTTGAATAATGTTGTATTGAAACATTCCTCAATGGTTGTATCTCATTTAGATGTACATATTCATTGTCTTATGCCGAATTGCATCATTTCTAAATGGTTATGTCACATTGCGATGTTCATTTAAGGTTATGTCACCTTATGAGGTTCATTTGTTCTTATGTTACTTGTTGACATTACTTTAGGGTTAATGTTGAATTTCATTGTGGCTCCTTCCTATTGCATCCCACTATTAGAATGTGGGTGTTGGTTTCCACATGTGATTATTACTCACTATTAATAAACTTCACACTAAGTCAGCTATGGTTTACCATGTTGATTATGTTTAGGAATGGTTGTCTATGATTGACCATGTTGATTATGGTTAGTAATGGTTTACTATGGTTGACCATGTTCATTACAATTAACCATGGTTTACTATGGTAATGTAAATTCATCTTGGTTGAATAATGTTGAATTGATACATTCCTCAATGGTTGTGTCTCATTTTGATGTACATCTTCATTGTCTTATGTCGAATTGCATAATTCCTAAATGGTTATGTCACATGCAATGTTCATTTAGGGTTATGTCACCCTATGACATTCATCAAGGGTTAATGTCAAATTGGATCATCCCCACTTCCTTTTTCATCCCCTTATTAGAATATGCATGAAACATTAAAGGTCGTCTATAATCATCCATTTAGAAACATCACACTCAATCAGATATGGTTGACCATGTTGATTTGAAAATGGTTTACCATGTTGATTTCATTTAACCATGGTTTTCTATGGTAATGTCACATTGTGATGTTCATCTTGGTTTCATAATGTTGAATTTCTACATTCCTCAATGGTCGTGTCACATTTTGATGTACATATTCATTGTCGTATTTCAAATTGCATCACTCATAAATGGTTATGGTAGATTGAAACATTCATTTAGTGTTATTTCACCTTGCGATATTCCTTTAGGTTTATTATAGCAAGATTTTCCTCACCCCATGCAGTCTTACACAGAAGGCCTTTTTCCATTTCCCCATGTAGACTTTTAATCCCTTTTTGCAAATCCCAGAGATAAAAATAAAAAATTTCCACATATACGCACCTTGCCTTCTATACATCATGTGTATACGCAAGTTGCACCATTACATTCTGTGTACATCGGGAAATGTGCCCAGAAATGAAAAATAGTGTCAGGCTTCCATGTCACGACAGGAGATCAATGATCCTTGGCCTTCCATATATTGGAAACGTTCTGAATCGGCCCTTTAGTTCCACTTGAAGGCTATAAATGGGCCAATTCCGAGCTATGGAAAATAGGAGAAATAATTCAACTTTGAGAGAAAAGTTACTCTGGAGGAATTATTCACTTCATAATGAGTCTGTATCTCTTTGTCCTTTAAGTAAGAACACAGTTTTCAACCCCCAAGATCTTCCCTTATTGATTGAGAACTTCATTGTCTCTCTTCTCTGAGCTTTCCTTTGGTGGAGGATTGAAGTGGTGGAGGCCCAACTGCAAGGAACTTAGTTTCTCGGTTATGATCTGTGCCGACATGGAAGTCTGTAACTTATTCATTTCTGTTGATTACATCTTAATAGCAATACTCTTTTCTCGTCCAATTGATATCTTGCAAATATTTGAATTATTATTCCATGGGCGTAATTTTATGAATGTTAATGGATTATGCTATTGAATGTGCTAACATCATATATTATCACCATATGCTTTCTTTGCTTGGTTTTTGAGGACTAGTTGCAAGTATATTGTTTTGGGTCAAATTCTCAACGGTGGACTTCATCGAACGTCTGGACGAGGTAGGATTTTTATCTTGTCTTGCTAACATATTTGTTTATATAGCATAATTGATAATAGAGTTGATTTCTGCATTCATTTTCGTCTGTTGTGGTTTTCCCCTAGCCATAGAGAGATTTGCCTCGTAACAGAATTGGTGACCATACTTGGGATTGAATCTTATTTTTTCAGGGTTTGGAGTGTTTTTCTCCTTAGATTCTTCTCGTTCATATTGCTTTTCTTCTTGTATAATTACTTGACAACCTCTGTTCACTCTGGGTCTGAGTCTTTCAGCCTTCTCCTTAGCCTAGTTGTGTTTTTGACACATATACGCAGGTTTTTTCTTGACAGTCACGTATATACACGTGATATCCTTCAGCAAGTTGTGTACATATGTGCTTTTCCCTTGAACAATCACGTACATCAACCTCTTTTTCTTGTTTGCTGGGTTTGGTGGTTGTTGGGTATGTTTTAATAGTTGCTGAGTCTTCTTGGGTCTCTATAGTGACTGTTAAGTATCTGTGGGATGGCAGGAAACCTGTCTTTGGTTGAATTTTTTGGCGGTGCTTTTCTCATCATCTCTTCATTTTGATTGTCCTTGTACATTGGGCTGAGTTTTTTGCTCCTTGGTATCCTACTTGAGTTGTCTCTTTCTATACATAGTAGAGTCTTTATATATCAAGTTGTTGTTCAGTCCATGCATTTTCATTTTGCTTATATTGAAAATACAAAAATATTAGGCATTTTACATTGATTGGCATTTTGATCTTTTGAGTCTTTGTCATTTATCTTAGTGCATGTAAAGAAATATTGCATTTTTATTCAGAATTGCAGAATTGAATTGAAAAATGCATTTTTAGGAGGAATATCATTCATTTAAAATTGAAGTTATGACTTTGCATTGTATGCATATTTACTTTACTTGCTGAGTCATAACATCACTAGTTTCACGACCACACCTTTTGAGTAAGCATGGCCATTAAAATTATTTCTATAATTTAAAATTGATTAGTAACGATTTTATTTTCTAGGGTGCACAAACTAGCTTAGGATTTAGTGCCTTGGAATAGGATTTTGTGAGTAAAATTCTCCAAGGATATTAAATCAACATATGCATCTGACTAAGGGAGTGGATAAATCCATTGTATAATCGGTAATATCAGGAGGCTTCTCTTACACCGAAGTTAATCATGAGTTCAGGCGAGGTCAGTTGAAGGGATATCCCCCCGATACCTTCATAGCATCAGAGATATTTCTGGGGATCTATTCGTATCTGGGGATCTTTCTAGTGCCCTTACCTCCGTGAGAGGTAGTTCTTTCAAGGTTTCGGGATTTGTTACACTACCCATACGGTGGACCTGACTTACGACTTCTCTCATGTGCATCGGTTATACAGTGGTTTCTTAGTTTCTTGACTTAGGTGCCACATAGCTTACTGGCAGGGGTTATTCTGTAGGTACCCTAGGTCAGATAAGGGTCAGAAAACACACAGCCTTTATGGAGGATTACCTCTCTGGGGGGATCTGACAGACTGGTTGTTAAGCCTACGAGGGCCCTTATAATTGATTATGTTACCTCTGATCTTTAGCAGGGAGTCTCAAGCCCCTCTTGGGTGAGGCATACTTACTTTAGGGAGGGAGGCCCCTTTCAGCCACTTTATCCTGTTTGTGTGCATATTGGCCTTTTGTTTATTTTTGGTGTGCTCTTTGTTATTAGTTGACCTTAGGAGTTTATACCATGCCTTGAGTTGTAATTAGCATGGATATTGGAGTCCCTTTTTCTCCCTCATTTAATTATAACTCCCCCATGACATTCACTCATTTCATGGGCACGAATCTGTCCACTTTTCATAATTGTATGCAGAATTATGATGCTCAGTCCATGCCTTGGGTCTCTAATCATTCTCATGTTTATATGTTGAATGTGCCTTCACCCTTTCCATCCTTTTCCTAGCCCACTTATATGAATCCTAATATTGGATCTGGGGGCACCATGGCCTCGTCGCCTGCATATTCATTTGATAGGAGTCATGTCCCTCAACCAACTCTCACTGTGGGAGGTTGGAACCTCCCCTCTTATGGATCCATTCCTAGCTATGTTTTTTCGGGATTCAATACTCAAATGGGTGGTTATTCTACTTATTACACCCCATCTGTGTATCCTTCGTCTTCCATGCCAGTTCCTACGAACACTTTTCCCATGATGGGTCCCCATATATCCCTGAGTCTTTCATACAGGGAGAATTAGTTTTACAGTTTGGGATACCCTCTTCACGAAAACCCTTCATATGGGGCCAACATATATCCTCACTTGAATAATCCTTACCGTACTTTTTTCTCTTCGTAGACATCTGCTTCAGTGATGATGCCCATACAAACCTCTATAGATCATTTAGGTGGAGGATGCTACCCTTCTAGATAGGGACATGGTGTAAACCAGGACCCATCCTAGCCTACAATGTTTAAAAACCAATATTTCCCTCGACCTTGCTATCAAATTCCACAACTCACCACCGCCACTATTCTGGTCACGTCCAGTCATACTGGAGCTCCATTGCCAACCTCTCCTAGTTATGTTGTAGATGGGTCGACGACCTCTGCAAGTCATGTTGAATATCCACAACCAGTCGCTGCTAATCATGTTGGGGGCATCACTCTAGTTGCCACGAGTCATATCGATGTCACATATCCAACCTTTGTACATCATGTAGGAGATGACTCTCCAGAAACTATGAGTCATGATGAGAGCATGTCACCAGCTATTGTAAACGACGTTGGGGGCATTAAAAAACCTAGACGTCTCAGACATAAGACTAAATTCCTTTGCAGGAATTGTGAAGGAAATCACCTTACTCGTTTGTTTCCTGCTACTATTGGGATACTCGAAGAATGAGGCTCACCTAAGGGCCCTTCGGGTTCAAAGGCATATGTGGTTTCCCCACACCCCATTTCTCCTTCGATTGACACGTTAGTCATGCCAATGAAATCCTCTCCTGACCACACCCTCGTTGTCAAGGGTGATGTGTCTCATTCCCCTGTTATCACACATCCTATTCAATCTAGAGTTAAAGAGGTGGTCATACCAGTGCAATCTCTAGTCAATCCAACTCTCCTTTTGGAGGGTGATGCATCCTTCAACCATGTCATTAGCATTTCTGCTACTGCACCTTCTGAACAAGAGAGAGTGTTACTATCCCCGAGTACTCTCATTTCAAGTCCTGGAGAAGTTCCCTTTGATTGGGATGGTCTTGTAGGGTATCCAATGCCTTTGCCCATATCCTTTCAATTAAGAGACATTATCTGATATATCACGGAGACGGTAACCTCTGCTAGCACTTTATCCTCCTCACATTGGAGAGATTTGAGTTTTCCCAAGCTTGTGTTGGCTATTCATAAGATATTGACATTCCAAAGAATTCTAGCATGGGAGCCTTCCCCCCCCCTCCTCCCCTGTGACATGCCTAGAAACTCCCAAGCGAGTCTGAGTTAATATTTTTTCCGAMTCGTCTAAAAAGCAAAAATATTGTCGAGTGAATTTGTCCCTTTCACACTCGTTAAATTGCACTTGAAAGGTCGTGAGTCTTAGTTAAGCTCTTTTCTGACTCGTTTTCAAAAAAGAAAAAATATTGTCGAGTGAACTTGTCTCTTTCACACTCTTAAATTGGACTTGAAAGGACGTTTGTTTCGTACAAGTTTATCCATTTTTTAAACCAAGTAGACTAAGATTACGAAAAAGGACATTTTTTGGTGGTAAGTTGTGATTGCATCTCATGCCATTTCTTGCAGTATTGAGCTTATAGCCGGTTCTCACTTTGTGTTATTAACCATTTTCCTCATCATTTTTTCATCCTCAACCAAGCAGAGCCTCATTTATATCCTTCACAATTTGACACCCTATACCCAGGACGAAACATTCGCCTGAGTCTGCATATCCTGCATGCACCTCCTTGCATTGATCATATGTATGTTCCACTGCTGGAACTATTTTTTCTTACTTGCGGCACTCATTTCCTTCGCCGTATCATAGCATTCATTTGATTATGAAAAAACAAAAAAAGATGAACGGGAAGGGAGTATTATCTTATATTGGTAGCAGGCATGTCGCCTTTGAACAGAGCACAAAGTTATCGAGTCCACTTGTCATCATAATTTTGGGCTTAGCATGTCCTTAAGAAGTTGAGCTCATTACAAAGAGTTTCCTCCCCTGACTGGTTACTCTTACAGTCCCTATGGAGAATTTGATTGATGCCTCCTGCATCTCATGGTCTCATCATTGCGTCTATGCTTTCAGAGTCTTCCATATGTCTCATGATCTTGTTCAAAGGATGTATATCAACCTGTGTCAGCCATTCCTCAGAACTCTTGACTTTGCATGTCGGTCATACGCTCAGTTTGTCTCAGAATCACATGATGTTGTAGTCCTATTACGCACCTTGGTCCTACTTTCATCATTGGTAGGTAACCTTGAACCCAACAGTCAACATTTCATCATTGGTTGTTGACTGGGTGGTTTCCCTTATGTTCGACGGTAAGACATTTATTGACACATTGGGATTCATGTAGTGTCTTGGATTCCATTATCCTTATTGGTGGTTTCCTTGTCTTTGTCAGCAGTTTTCCTCATTGGCTGCTATTCAGAGGGGATTTTTCGTGTACCACTTGCACTTGGCACACGCGAAAGACACATAGGGTCGTTGGTTTGTGAACATGTTCTTCATCTGATTTCCTCCAAATCATGAAGCTCCTTCTTTGTACATCATGTTGAATGGTGAGAGATGCCTTAATGATCTCCTTTTGGTGGGTCTCCTTCCATCAACTTAGCTCATCTATTTTGGAAATGAGACCTAGAGTCCTATGAGTACCTTGAGGCTTGCAGTCATTAGTGGCAGGTTCTCTCGCCATCGACAGCTGGGAATACATCAATTTCTCTTGATCGATGGATTCTTCAAGTGTTCAACCTCGACTCCTTTATTCACACTTGTAAGAATGTACTTGGTGCCTTGATACCTAATTTCATCATTGGTGGGTTGTCTCATGTTTTTTAATGGTATACCTCAATGACCGATAATCAAACGAAGTCTCACTGTGTTAGACCTCAACTCCTTTATTCACACAATGTAGACTTTCACCTTTGGCGAATTGTGTAGAAGACTTGAAGACATCATTATATGTCCACAACTTTCCTGAGTTGTTACTTCCGCTTCATTGGACCAATACCTATGTGACTTTAGTGGTCATGGGATATCAGATTGTACTCCATTGTATACATATATCTTCATATTGATTTTGAGAATGGTTCTACTGGGCATTGTTCATGACTATGACATCCTTTGGCATGTAACTTCATTTGTATTTGTCTATTCATGGCCATGGATAGTTGTTTGGTATATTTTCACATGGATCTGTAGTGTAATTCAAATTGGCATCCATGTATGCAAAGTCAGTACATATTGTAATGAGAAACTAGTTCTTCCAATTGGTTCCCCATCACTCGACTTATGGTTTTTTATAATGTATTTCGGCCATCGCAGATACTCCTCTGACCTCACAAATTAGGAGAAATCTGTTATAGAAATATTTTCCTCACCCCATGCAGTCTTGCAAGGCCTTTTCCTATTTCCCCATGCAAACTTTTAATCCCTTTTTGCAAATCCCAGAGCTAAAAATACAATTTTTCCACATATACGCACCTTGCCTACTATACAACATGTGTATATGTAGGTTGCACCATTACAACCCACGTACGTCGGGAAATGTGCCCATAAATGAAAAATAGCGCCGGGTTTCCATGTCATGATAGGAGATCAATGATCCTTTGCCTTCCATATACTGGAAACGTTCTGAATTGACCCTTCAGTTCCACTTGAAGGCTATAAATGGGCCAATTCTGAGCTATGGAAAAGAGGAGAAATAATTTAACTTTGAGAGAAAAGTTACTCTGGAGGAATTATTCACTTCACATTGAGTCTTCATCCCTTTGTCCTTTAAGTTTGAACACGGTGTTCACCCAACAAGTTCTTCCCTTATTGATTGAGAACTCCATTGTCTCTCTTCTATGAGATTTCCTTTGGTGGAGGAGTGAATTGGTGGAGGCCCAGCTGGAAGGAAATTAGTTTCTCGATTCTGAATTGTGCCGACATAGAAGTCTGTAACTTATTCACTTATGTTGATTACATCTTAATAGAAATTTTATTTTCTCATCCAATTGATATCTTGAAAATATTTGAATTATTATTCCATGGGCGTATTTGTTATGAATGTTAATGGATTATGTTATTGAATGTGCTAACACCATATATTATCACCATATTCTTGCTTTGCTTGGTTGTTGAGGACTAGTTGCAAGTATATTTCTTTGGGTCAAGTGCTCAACGGTGGACTTCATCGAACGTTTGGATGAAGTAGGCCTTTTATCTTGTCTTTCTAGCATATTTGTTTATATAACATACTTGAGACTAGAGTTGATTTCTGTAATCATTTCCGTCTGTTGTGGTTTTCCCCTAGCCATAGAGAGATTTTCCTCCTAACAAGGTTTATGTTTCACTGCAATGTTTCAGTGGAATGTAGCAATTTGACATAAGTTATCCTTTAAAATGAATGTCTCAATGTGACATAACCATTAATGAATTCCATAAACTAATGGAATCATTATGAGCATGAGCATGAACATGTTAAGTATATTTTAACATGATTGAGTTTATGAGCATGTTCACTATGGTTGAGCATGATTGACAATGGATGACCTTTAATATGGGACCCATATTCCAATATAGGGAATGAAATTTATAAACATCGCATTGAAACACAACCTTAAAGGAATGTCACAAGGTAACATAATGATAAATTATCATCACAATGTGACGTAGCCATTTAGAAATTATGCAATTCAACATATACAATGATTATGTATGTCACAATGTGACACAATTATTGAGGAATGTAACTATTTGACATAACTTACCATCGAAAATGTTACATTAAGTGCAATGTTCATCTAGGGTTATGTCAGCTTCCAACTTTACTTTAGGATTATGTTTCAGTGAAATGTTTATGAATTACATTCCCCTTATTAGAATACAGGTTTCATATTAAAGGTCATCCATAGTTAGTCATTCATAAACATCGCATTGATTTGACTATGGTTCACCAAGTTTCTTATGGTTAGTAATTCTTGACTATGGTTGACCATGTTGATTATGGTGAGGAATGGTTGACTATTTTGATTGTGTTTAACCATCGTTCACTATGGTTATATTGAATTGTGACATTCATTAGTTGAATAATGTGAAATTGATACATTCCTCAATGGTTGTGTTTCATTTAAACTTACATATTCACTGTATTATTTCAAATTGCATCATTCCTAAATGGTTACATCACATTGTGACATTCATTTAGTATTAATAAATGTCACAAGATGACATATTGTTAACCATGGTTTCCACATGTAATTATGACTCACCATTCATAAACTTCACATTGAATTAGATATGGTTGACCATTTTTATAATGTCTAGTAATGGTTGCCTATGGTTGACCATGTTGATTATGGTTAGTAATGGTTGTCTATGGTTGACCATGTTGATTATGGTTAGTAATGGTTGACTACGGCTGACCATGTTCATTATGTTTAACAATGGTTTACTATGGTGGTATTACATTGTGACRTTTATCTTGGTTGAATAATGTTGAGTTCCTACATTCCTCAATGGTTGTGTCTCATTTCAATGTACATATTCATTGTCTTATGTTGAATTGCATCATTCCTAAATGGTTATGTCACAGTGAGATGTTCATTTAGTTTATGTCACCTTGTAACATTCCTTTAAGGTTATATTTTAATGCGATGTTTATGAATTATCTCCCCTTCTTATAATATAGGTGCAATTCAACATGATACAATGGATATATACACTACAATGCGAAAAAACCATTGAGCAATGTCACAACTTGACATAAGTTAGACTTGAAAATGAACACGAGAATGTTACATAACTATTAGTGGATTTCATAAATTAATGGAACACTTATGTGCACAAGCATGAGCATGTTAACTGTATTTAAATATGATTTGTTTTATGAGCATGTTGAGTATGGTTGAGCATGATTGCCTATGGATCACCTTTAATATGAAACCCATATTCTAATAAGGGGAGTGAAATTAATAAATATTACATTAAAACATAACCCTAAAGGAATATCACAAGGTGACATAACCCTAAATGAAAATCACAATGTGACATAACCATTTAGGAATGATGAAATGGGACATAATACAATGAAGATATATGTCTTAGTGCAACACAACCATTGAGGAATGTAGTTATTTGACATAAGTTAGCCTTGAAAATGTTACATCACATTGCAATGTTCATTTAGGGTTATGTCACCTTCTAACATTCCTTTAGGCTTATCCGCGGTATACTTTCTTCTTGGAATCACAAAAAATCTAATTTCACTTCCTTTTTTACTCCTGCAAGAATCTTACTAGAGGGATTCGTAAAGCAGATTAATAAAAACTTGAAGCTGGTAAATTGTTATGGGCCATATGGTGATAGGCAAAGTTTCTGGAACAATATAAAAGAGGATGGTTTACTAAAGGATTCCAATTTAATTATTGGTGGATATTTGAATTTCATAATTTTTGCGAGATAAATTTGGGGAAGTTATGCTAGAAGTGAGCCGATGGATTCTTACTTTAATATGATGATTCAAGGAGAAGGTTTAATAGACGTAGAACCTATAAATATATTTCCAACTTAGAGGAATGGTATGGGAAATCAATATTTTGTAGCAAAAAGGTTGGATTGTTTTTTAATTAGGGAAATGTTGGTGGATTCAGGGATCAAATTTATAACTTGGGTGGTTAATGTCAAGTTACCAGATCATATGCCAATGGTTTTTAAATTGGAGTTAGACCAACAAAAAAAAGAGATCCCTTTCAAATTCACTTCATTTTAGTTAAAATAATCGAATTTAGTTTTACTAGTGCGCTCAAATTGGCATAAGATGGTGGAGTTAGATTCTACTTCTCCAATGGACAACCTAGTTTCAAAGATTAAATCTTTGAATTCTTTGGTCATAAAATGGGAAAAAAAACAAGAAATTAAAATCTAAAGAAGAACTGGTCCAACTTGAAGTAGATTTGGATATCCTTTACTCTACTTTTCCTGGGGGTTTTGAGGGAGACGATGAAAGGAAGCTTGTGACAGAGAAAAAAAAAGGAAATTGGAGCTGTTAAAACAAGAAGAGGAAACTTGAAGGCAGAAAAGCAAAGTTACTTGGCTAAATTCTGGGGATAAAAATACTAAGTTATTTCATTCCTACGCCAAATTTAGGAAGAAAACAAATACAATATGGGAAATCAGAAAGGAGGATGGTTCAATGGCTACTAAGAAGAAATATTTGGAAAAGGAAGGTGTCTCATACTTTGAAAATATGTTCAAAGCTCAAGAGAATATTTCTATTATACAACAATTGGAAGTGATTCAGACTTACCCTAGACTCTTTTTTGTTGAATACGGGAACAATATTGTTACAGCAGCCAACTTATCTGAGGTGTTTTCCACTTTGAAAGGCTTTGTTGTTTCAAAAATTCATGGGCCTGATGGCTGGACAATCAAATTTTTCTTGGATTTTTTTTATCTTCTGCGACATGACCTATTGGAAGTAGTGGATGAATCCAGAGTTAAGGGGAAGATAATTGGGGCTATAAATGCTAATTTTGTAGAACTTATTCCTAAAAGTGATAAACCTAAATCCTTTGATGGATTTAGACCCATATCTTTGTGTAACTTGGTGTATAAGTTTATTTAAAAAAATATTGCAATTGGAATCAAAGCCTTTCTTTCAAAAGGTATTTCTAAGGAGCAGTTTGGGTTTTTGGAGAAGAGATAGATAAATGATTCTATAGGAATAGCTCAAGAGGATCTACATAGTATAAAGACAAAGAAATCTAAAGATCTGATTTTAAAACTAGATATGATGAAAGCTTATGATAGGGTTGACTGGAGTTTTTTAAGACTTGTCCTTCTGCAGATTGGGATCAACTTGGAAGCTATTGAATGGATAATGGGGTGTGTCAGATCAATAAATTTATCTATGTTAATTAATGGAATCCTTTTGCTTTCTTTATAAGCTCTATAGGATTGAGACAAGGTTCTCCCCTTTCTCTTTTATTGTTTTCAATTATATTTGAAGGGCTTAGTAGAATACTAAGGAAGATTTTTGAAGAAGGAAAAATACAAGGAGTCTCAATAGTAAATGGGATTAGAATTAATCATCTACTTTTTTTAGATGATATTATTCTTTCTGGAAAAGGATCCTTGACAAAATGGGGAATGTTAAAGGAGGCACTTGATTTGTTTATCAATGCAACTGGAATGGATTATAGTGCTCACAAGTCACAATTTCTGGAAATAGGATGGTCTAGGCAAGAGTTATTACTTTTGAAAGAATTACTAACCTATGAGGTAAAACCTTTAGATGATGGTTTTAAATACTTGGAGTTGTTTCTTAAACCAAACTATTACCTTATAAATTATTGGAGGTGGCTTCTTAAAAAAGTGGAGAAAACAATATCCTACTGGTATATACTCGGAGGCAGGTATATACTGGTAAAATCAGTATTGTAAAGCTTTTGTTTCATTGCAATTTTAAGAATTGCATCCCTTGTATTGGAATATGGGTGCCATATTAAAGGTCATCCATACTCAACCATCATAAACATCATAATTATTTCACTATGATTGAACACGTTGATTATGATGAGTAATGGTTGAATATGGTTGACCATATTGATTATAGTTAGTAATGGTTTGAGTAATGGTTGAATATGGTTGAACTGATTGATTATATGTTAGTAATGGTTTACGCATGGTTGACCATGTTGATTTTGTTTAACCATGGTTTACCATGGTAATATCACACAGGATGTTCATATTGGTTCATTAATGTTTAATTTCTACATTCTTAATGGTTATGTTACTTCGACATACATCGTCATTGTCTTATGTCAAATTGCATCATTCCCAAATGGTTACACTAGAATATGACATTCATTTAGGGTTAAGCAATACCATAAGATGATATATTTCTAATCATTGTTACCACATGTGATTATGACTCATTGGATTTTTATGAATTTATATGTTCGCTCTCAAACACAACCGTACAGGAATATAACAAGGTGACATAACCCTAAATGAACAACACAATGTGACATAACCATTTAGGAACGATGCAATTTGACATAATACAATGAAGATATATGTCATAATGTGACACAAATGTTGAGTAATGTAGCTATTTGACATAAGTTAGCCTTGAAAATGTTACGTCACAATGCAATGTTCATTTAGGGTTAAGTCACCTTTTGACATTCATTTAGGGTTATATTTCATTGAAATGTTTATGAATTGCATCCCTTGTATTGGAATATAGGTACCACATTAAAGTTCATTAGTTGGATCCCTTTTATTGGAATATGGGTTCCATATTAAAGATCATCCATAGTCAACCATTCATAAACATTGTATTGACTTGACTATGGATGAACATGTAGATTATTGTGAGTAATGGTTGAATATGGTTGAACATGTTTATTATGGTGAGTATTTGTTGACTATGGTTGACCATGTTGATTTTGTTTAATCATGTTTGACTATGGTAATATCACATTGTGATGTTCATCTTGGTTGAATAGTGTCAAATTTCTACATCCTTCAATGGTTGTGTTACATTTCAACATATATCTTCGTTGTCTTATGTCAAATCATATCGTTTCTAAATGGTTACGTCACAATGTTTATGTCACATTCATTTATCTTTAAGCAATGCCACAATATTACATAATGTTAACCATGGATTCCACATGTGATTATGACTCATTGGATTTTGATGGATTGCTATGTTCTTCAATTATTACATTGCATTACAATATTATGAGTTTGTTTGAGTGTGGTTGATTATAGTTGATTGTTTTAAACCATGATATACTTGGTTGACCATGGTTAATGTGTACTATGTTCTTTAATAATTATGTTGCCTTGACCATGTTTAGTATGGTGTAACTAAAATCGTTTAAATTAAACATGTAAACAATTTTTTTTTAATTATATTAATTTTTAGAGATTAAAACTAAAAAATTACATTGTTATCATTCTCTTAAAATTATTGAATCCTATAATATGCATGATTATATTAGAAACAACCAAATTAATATTATTAATGTGGTTCTTGCTAGTAACCAATGGACACATAAAGAATCTTCAAATAATCAATATCATATATTTATATAAATAAAATTGACTCAAAACTTTATTATTAATCAATAAAGTTATATTAATATTAACACACATATTATACTATAATGTTATCTTATATTATATCAATATTGTATTAACTTATATTAACAAACTTTATATAATACTTTATTATTAATGAAGAAAGATATATTAATTTATTAATATAAATATTATACTATAATGTTTCAGCATTGATATAATTATTATATTAAATATTATATTGTTAAAAAAAGATAAATTATAATTGTTACACATTAATCTTACCATAAACTATATTATATAACATTATTAAATTAATATCAATATCAATATCAAGCATATTATATCATTAATACACTTGATGTCACCTTCAAACATTTCCTTAGGTTTATGTTTTCGCACAATGTTTATGAATTACATCCTCTGAATTGGAATATGGGCATTACATTAAATTTCATCCATACTAAGCCATTCATAAACATGGCAATGAGTTTATTATGGTTTAACAAGTTGATTGTGGTTAGTAATGGTTGATTATCTTAATCATGGTTTAGTATGGTATGAATTACATCCTCTTTACTGGAATATGTGTACCACATTAAATTTCATCCATAGTGAGTCATTCATAAATATGGAAATGCATTTATTATGGTTTAAAAAGTTAATTATGGTTAGTAATGTTTGATTATGGTTCAACATGTTGATTGTTTTAACCATGATTTAGTATGGTAATGTCACATTGAAATGTTCATCTTGGTTGAATGTTGTCAAATTTCTACCTCAATGGTTGTCACATTTTGATGTACGTCTTCATTGTCTTTAGTTAGGTCAATATACATAAATACAAATATAAAGTTTCTTTAATAGAGTTTATAATACAAATTAAAATGTGTATTGTATAAGAAAGAAAACATACTATAAGCATATATTTATTATTATTATTATTCATTGTATATGAAAAATAATAGTGTTGAAAATATCGATACAATTATTAATATTATTCATTGTATATGAAAAATAACAGTGTTAAAAAATATTGATAATTAATTACAAATATAATAATTAACACAATAACAAAGTAGCTTCTTCAATATAAAAGTTGGAAACTTTTTTGAATGAAATTTATTTAACATCGATTAGTACTATGCGATATAAACACGGATATACATATAGAATGGGGGACTTTGAGATTAGGGTTCGGATTTGGGACCTGGAAGTAGGTGGGATGAAATGAGTGGAAGATTTGATAGAGGGTGAAGGAGTCAGGTAGGTGTAGGCATCTTAGAAGCTAGTATGGATGTCATGGTACTCAGAACCACTTGATCAAGACATATGGAGGCAAGAAGGTATTTTTAAGACTAACGAAGAGTATAAAGAAGATTTAAACAAGACAAGATTGCTAAAGTACAGGAAGCACCCTTTTTTAAATTCACTTAATACAAGTGATGAGTTCGAGGTAACTACTTCACCAGGTGGAGGATAAGAGGGATACTAGAAGGAGTCAAGGAACATCGAGATAATCGATGACCTTTTCGAGATGGAAGCGACAGGACATTTCTAGAATCCAACTTTAGGTAATCTACCCCCATCGCACTTCATTTCTCGATACAGTTTAGGAAGGAGGGGAGAAAACCTGGATTAGTTTGCCACAGAGAGGGTTTCGTTGTAGGGGTTGGGTATTTTTCCCTGAGCGATCCAGTATTAAAAGCTATAGGTGTTAAGAATATTCCTTTAGAGAGAAGGGTTTTAGAAGGGAGCGACAGAGAATCAGAGGGATTCGAGGAGAGGTTCGCAGAGAAAAAATCATGGAAGACAAGAAGAAATAATAAAAAAATGGTGTTGGGGCGTGATGTGGGTCTGAAGGAAGTTTATTCTTTGTCATTATTAGCACTGATAGGGAAATTCAATTACTGGGCATGTTCAATAGCAGATATTAGAAAATGGATAGAGGAAAACTGGAAACCATTTTTAGGTTACGCTCTTGAAACTCTGGTTCTAGTTCGTGGTTGGTTCTATTTCCTTTTTAGAAAAGTGGAAGATGTGGACAGGATTCTGGATAAAGTTTGGCTCTATGGTTCTGACAGTTTAATGATTAAAAGGTGGACACACCTATTTAATCTAAAGAAAGAACATTTCATATTTTGGCATCTTTGGGTATTGATGCCAGGTTGTCCATTGGTTTTCTGGAACTTGGAAGCGTTTAAGGCAATGGGTGATTCTTTGGGAAAATTTCTTCATGTGTATGTGAATTTGTTGTCTAGACTGGATCGTAGAATTGGAAAAATGATGGTTGAAATAGACCTTCAAAAGGGTTTACTAGAGTTCCTATAAATCGAATCGATGGGGATTGTTCACATGCAGAAATTAGATTACTTGGGGATCCCATTCGGTTGCATGGTTTGCAAGGAGGTGAGGCATTTGAACAAATATTGTCCTGGGAAATAATAAAAAAATAGTCATCATGGATGGAATATTGGTCTGAGCACACCCCGGTTCTGGAAATCTGCGATGAGAAGGGTTTTTTTGAACTAGATGGGGACTCACAAGTCAACTCCATGAATTATGCTACGTTCATAGGTATGTTAAAAATATTTTCCCCTTCTCTTTTCGTCTCTATCTATGAAGGAAGTAGAGTGGTTACAAAGACTTTTTTTGGATAATACTATTAGGTTTGAGCTCTCTGTTGACGCTAGTGAGTCAGAATTTTTAAATCAAAGGGATATTGGATCGAGAAATCTTGGAGAAGGGTTGATTCCGGAGGAATATTACGCTGAGGGTAGGTTTCCTACTAATAGAGGGGGAGTGGGATTAGAGGGGGAGGCAGTTTCTGTGGGAGAGTGAGACTCTATGGAGTTAGGGGATTCAAGTTTAGGGGGAGGGGCTTTAATATGTTGTACTAATTTGGAGGCAATTAAGGTGGGCGCCAAAGAGTAAAAAAAAATGGTGTGATAGAAGTGGCGGATTTGGAAGAACCATTTTCTTTTTATAAGGAACCTAGGTTTTTGGTTGGGATTGGGGACTCTATTACTAAAGAGTATTTTGTAAACCTAATTGTTAAGGAAACTTTAACTGATTTAATACCTTCTTATAAACAAATTCTAAGTCGAACCCCTCTACATATTTTCTCTTGGGGGGGAACTATTACTGGTTCCTTTCCTAAGACAAAACCTGAAAACTTGACTGATGGAGTTGTTGGATGGAGGAATAAAAAGGACTTATCGGAGAAGAAAGGGTATGTTTTTGGGGGATTAGAGAAATGATTCTATCCAATCAAAACATGAAGTGCAAGGAAGATTGTTGAGGAGAAGGAAAAAGATAGAAATATAGTATTGTAGGTTTCAGAGGGTCCAAGGGAACTTAGAGCACAAAAATCCATAGCGAGAGGCATAAAATGATAGTGATATATTTAAATTTTAGAGGAGTGGGGGGTGCTCCAAAATCATTATCCCTTAATAGACTATTTGATTTGGTTAAACTATATATAGTTATGAGACAAGAAACTCTGATTAATGGAAACAAGGCGAGAGAGGTGTTCTCAAATTTCTTTCCTCTCTAGGATTTCTATGCAGTGAACTCAAAAGGATTATCCAGGGGATACTTTCTTCTTGGAATCCCAAAAAATCTAATTTCACTTCCTTTTTTACTCTTGCATGAATCTTACTAGAGGGATTCGTAAAGAAGATTAATAAAAAATTGAAGCTGGTAAATTGTTATGGGTCGTATGCTGATAGACAGAGTTTCTAGAACAATATAAAAGAGGATGGTTTACTGACGGAGTCCAATTTAATTATTGGTGGAGATTTGAATTTCATAATTTTTGCGAGAGAACTTTGGGGACATTCTGCTAGAAGTGATCCAATGGATTCTTACTTTAATATTATGATTCAAGGAGAAGGTTTAATAGATGTAGAACCTATAAATATATTTCTGACTTGGAGGAAGGGAAATCAATAGTTTGTATAAAAAAGGTTGGATCGTTTTTTAACTAGGCAAAAGTTGGTGGATTCAGGGCTCAAATTTAGAACTTGGGTGGTTAATGTCAATTTATCAGATCATATGCCAATGGTTTTTCAACTGGAGCCAGACCAACAAAAAAAGAGATCCTTTCAAATTCAATCCAGTTTAGTTAAAAGAACTGGATTTTTTTTACTAGTGCGCTCAAATTGGCATAAGCTGGTGGAGTCAGATTCTACTTATCCAATGGACAACCTAGTTTCAAAGCTTAAATCTTTGAAGTCTTTGGTCATAAAATGGGGAAAAAATAAGAAATTAAAATCTAAGGAAGAATTGGTCCAACTTGAAGTAGATTTGGATATCCTTTACTCTACTTTTCCTAGGGTTTTTGAGGGATAAGATGAAAGGAAACTTGTGATAGAGAAATAAAAAAGGAAATTGGAGCTGTTAAAAAAAGAAGAGGAGACTTGGAGAAATAAAAGCAGAGTTACTTGGCTAAATTTTGGGGATAAAAATACTAAGTTCTTTCATGCCTATGCCAAATTTAGGAAGAAAACAAATAAAATATGGGAAATCAGAAAGGATGATGGTTTGGTGGCTACTAATAATAAATATTTGGAAAAGGAAGGTGTCTCATACTTTGAAAAAATGTTTAAAGCTCAAGAGAATATTTCTATTATACAACAATTGGAAGTGATTCAGACTTACCCTAGACTCTTTTCTGTGGAATAAGGGAAAAATATCGTTACACCAGGCAAATTATCTGAGGTGTTGTCCACTTTGAAAGGATTTGTTGTTTCAAAACTTCATGGGCCTGATGGCTGGACAATCGAATATTTCTTGGAATTTTTTTATCTTCTGGGACATGACCTGTTGGAAGTAGTGGAGGAATCTAGAGTTAAGGGGAAGATAATTGGGGCTATAAATGATAATTTTTTAGAACTTATTCCTAAAAGTGATAAACCTAAATCCTTTGATGGATTTAGACCCATCTCTTTGTGTAACTTGGTGTATAAGGTTATTTAAAAAATTATTGCAGTTGGAATCAAAGCCTTTCTTTCAAAAAGTATTTATAAGGAGTAGTTTGGGTTTTTGGAGAAGAGATAGATAAATGATGCTATTGGAATAGATCAAGAGGATCTACATAGTATAAAGACAAAGAAATCCAAAGCTTTGATTTTAAAACTAGATATGATGAAAGCTTATGATAGGGTTGACTAGAGTTTTTTAAGATTTGTCCTTCTGCAGATTCAGATCAACTTGGAAGCTATTGAATGGATAATGGGGTGTGTCAGATCAATAAATTTATTATGGAAGCCTTTTGATTTCTTTAGAAATTCTACAGGATTGAGACAAGGTTCTCCCCTTTCTCCTTTATTGTTTTCAATTATATTTGAAGGGCTTAGTAGAATACTAAGGAATATTTTTGAAGAAGGAAAAATACAAGGAGTCTCAATAGCAAATGGGATTAGAATTACTCATCTACTTTTTTTAGATGATATTATTATTTTTGGAAAAGGATCCTTGACAAAATGGGGAGTGTTAAAGGAGGTGCTTGATTTGTTTAGCAATGCAACTGGAATGGATTTCAGTGCTCACAAGTCACAATTTCTGGAAGAAGGATGGTCTAGGTAGGAGTTATTACTTTTGAAAGAATTACTACCCTATGAGGTAAAAACTTTAGATGATGGTTTTAAATACTTGGAGTTTTTTCTTAAACCAAATGTTTACCTTATAAATGAGTGGAGGTGGCTTCTTAAAATAGTGGAGATAAAAATATCCAACTGGTATATACTGGGAGGTAGGTATATACTGGTAAAATCAGTATTGGAAAGCATTTATATGTACTGGTTGTATTTGGAAAATATTGTTGGTTGTGGAGCCTAATTATATTCATGATACAGAGGTCCTTTCTTCCAGCCATGTTTATACCCCATGAATACTTTACACCCCAGAAGTATGTAGACTCTTCCATGCAGGGGAGTGCAGAGGGGGGGTACCCCCTCTGCGGGGTCTGGAGGAAAAATTGCCTTGTAAATGTATATTGTAATTTCATTGTAAATCTGGAGCATTCATTAGAAATTATGTTAGGTTTTTTTCCCTAGAAGGCAACCCTCTGTTATGAGGGAAATGTATTGCGGCTATGCATTATGGTGAGTATTGTATTCTGAGAGAGGAGACTATGAGAGAAAGAAGAGGAAGTTACAGTGGGTTTGTTGTAGGTTGTATCCCTTCATTTGTTGGATAATAATAAAGCAAGGACCTAGCAATTTCTCTGGTGGACGTATCCCACATTGGGTGAACCACGTAAATCTGTGTCTCTATTGTATTGTGTATCTTCTGTGTTTTGTTTCCGCATTTGTTTTATTTATTTCTCCACGGTCCTGTTTTTCTAACAAAGATTCCCAAAAGTATTTTGAACATGATTAGAAAGAGGATGTTCAGGTTTTTGTGGTCGTGAAACAAATAAATAGTATTCTTTCATTTGGTAAATTGGAACAAAATTGAAAACCATAAGAAGATTGGAGGATGGGTATCTAAAAATATTTTTTGTTCTGGTAAAGATCTAGCTGCAAAGAGCTTATGGAGGATCTTTTTTTCCCTGACCTATGGTACGAAGTGATTCTTAAAAAATATTTAAAATGATATTATGTGATTTAGTGGATTAGAAAAGGGAGATTGAATGTGAAACATATGTCAAATTGTTGGAAAGCGCTTATTGATTCTATGCCTATTGTCATTGACTGGTTAGCTTGGAAGCCTAGAAATGGAAGGGATATAAGGGTTGGTTTGGATCTATTGATAGGTTCTCATTATTACTACAAATTGTCTAAGAGCTTGGTTTCCACACTTCACTCAAAAGGTATTTTCAATCTTTATCGAGTAGCTTCTCTTGATACTGGATTTGCTCATGGTTTTAATTGGAAAACTATAGAATTGCTAGATCTTATAAGGGAACAAAATCTGGAATGGGAGAATTATGTGAGGGAACTGAAACACTCTGGGCTTGTTTTATCTGATGTAAGAGATAAAATTGTTTGGTCCTGGGATAACAAAGAAGGGAAAGCTTCTGCAAAAAAATCTTATGAGGTAATTGTTTTAGAGAAAATGGATGTTGGTCTAGAGGAATGGATGATTTATATATGGAATTGGCAGATCACCTTGCGGATTAAATTATTTCATTGGATGATCATAGATAATAGAATTCTAAGTTGGGATAACTTTTTAAAAAGAGGTTTTGCTGGAACTTGTAGATGTTTTATGTGTGGTGAGGCAGAGGAAACTATAAATTATTTAATTCTAAATTTTCCTTTCACAAGAGAAGTCTCGTTTTATCTTTTAAAAGTTCTTAAGGTACAAATAATTTCGGATTGTGGACAACTTAGTGAAATTTTTCATAATTGGAATAAGGTAAAGGATAATTGGATGTATTTATTGTTGGATTACTGAGAAGGGGGGTGAATCAGTAATAGCGTAATTATAATCATTTTTCTCCAAATAATCCAAGTGTTATATCAATGTAGAATTATTATCCAATAATGAGCAATAAGAAATGAACAATCACACACATACACATTACACCAGTGTTTTACGTGGAAACCAAAATCAGGAGAAAACCACATAATGATTTATCTTATATGTCTTGAATAATTACATTCATTGGAAGCACCAACTTCCTTTGTTTTCCAGCTACAACTGGA
>SNQJ01S0031180.1:1558-22918 GCA_010110895.2 Picea sitchensis
TCTTGGATATAGCCCTCCAAGACTCAGAGAGGGATCTCTCTGTCTGATATAGCTTTGTTTGAAGAGATATTGGGCTAGTTAATGAAAACAATGGGCTTTGTTGTAAAAAGGGTTTTTAAATTGGTTGAGACAGTTTACACATCCATTGGGTTATGGGGTCTGTAATTAATCAAATCTGAGATACAACCAGAAACGCCAAAGAAGATTTCACAAGGCGAGGTAATACATTCACTGGATCTTTTACAGCTTAAATGATGGAGAGAAGAAAGGGTGAGAAGGATAAATTCGACTAAGAAGCAGTCAAGAATTCCTTAATCGAAAACATCAGAAGATAAACATTTAAATCCTTTAGAATCGGAAACAGGGTATCAGAGATAAATCCTGAGACATACGTTACTCTAAAAGATTAGTTTCAGAAAATAAAGAGGTAACAAAGTGAATATAACATTCAACTTAGAAATTAAACATCACCAGTGAACATACACAAGAATCCTGTAAAGTGCCTCCCTTTCATTAATGGCAGATCTATTAAAAAATGTCACAGCTTGATAGCCACCGGACGTGAATATCCAACCCTTTTACATTAAAATCATATCAATAAATAGTTTAGATCACCTCCTCAAGTTTCTCCAGTCGGTTTAAACCACCTCGGCCAAAAATAGCCCCCACTCCCACGAAATTCAGAGTTTTCTGCCATGAAAAATGGACCGTTTTTCTGCGAAACAGGGGTCCGATCAGACGTGATTCTCTCTTCAATGATGAAACCTGGGAGAAAACTAAAAGATTTTATTGTATATGGGCATGTGTTGGACAAAAACCTCTTTCTTTTTCGCCGAATTCATCCCCAGCTGGACGTGACAGCTCCTGGAAGATCGGGACTGAAACGGAAAATGGAAAATCCGGAAAAATAGGCCTCGAAGATGTCTTCAATTCTCTCTGCTCGTGACCCTGTTGCAAAAAATGAAAGAGGTTTTTGTTTCTCAGTCCGTGCTGAGCAAAAAACTCTCTCGGATTTTTAAAATTCGTCTCCGTTTGCTCAAAACTTTGTCTGGAAGATGACATGGTAAAATAGGCAAAAAATGGTAAAAATGAGGGAAAGTGATTTTTTGGCAGGAGAGCGGTATTCCGGAAACCCCCCCGTTAACTGTCGACCGCCTGGGGGGGTCCGGAATTAAACCTGGGTCGTTGATTTACTTGGCTCGTTTGGGACCGTCCAGATTTGCAAGGTTTTTATTTTAAATTCCGGACCCCCCCCCCCCTCGTTAAATTCTGGAAGGTGGGGGGGGCTTCGGAATTTATTTGGTGCATGGATTTATTTGTGGTATGGTGGATGGGGGGTACGGGTATGGAAAGATGTATGTGTATTAAGGTGGGCAGGAGTGTAAGGGGTTAGTGGGGAGTGACGTAGGGGATGGGTGAGTGGAAAGTGATGTAAGGTGGGTGGAGGGTGATGTAAGCGGGGTAGAGGGTACGTGGGGGTATGGGTGTAGGACTTAGGGTATTTAGGTTAGTGTTATATATTATATTTAATATTTGTTTGTTGTTTTTGATGTTTACGTTGGTGTTTTTTTAAATTTTGTTTTAATATGTTTTGTATTTATTATGTTTTATTTTGTATTATATATTATTTTTTGTTTTTAATTTGTTTATTTCTTTTTTATTGTTAATACATTTTATTTCTTTTTGCTTATTTAATGTTTTTTAATATTTTGTTTTATTAAATAGTTTTATTTAATTAAACTAACCTAGTTATTAACTAATTACTAACCTAGATTCTTCAACTTAATTAATAATTAATTAATTAATAATTAATTAATGATTAATTAATTATTAAATAGTCATTTATTAATCAATTTTAACCTAGGCTAACCCTATTGCTATTCTTTTGTTCATCCTAAGTCCATTTATGCAGGGATGGCAGGCGGGAAAAGTAGTCGATGCGGCAACAAGACAAGGGAGTGAGGGCACAGCGAGGATGAAGGATGTAATAGGATGATAGGGGATTGAGCGACAAGAATGGAGGGAGGAAAGCAGAATCACCTGAGCCATACTTCGTCACCGGGAGAGATGTCAAATCAACAGTCGAAGAATTGACTCGCCTATAATTATAGGACCCCAACATTAGGCGCGCCATGCAACCTCTCAAGCTCACTGATGAAAACTCTATCTATGTCAGGTGTCGGATAATTCATACGCGCGAGAATTAAATGAGCAATCTTCGTCAGAGTGTCGTTAACCACAAAAATTGAGTCTTGTCTCCTTGTCGGTGGTAGAAATCCAACAATGAAACCCATCGAAATGACCTTCCATTTCGATTCTGAAATAGCATGTGGTTGTACTAATATTGTTGGATGTCTATGTTTAGCCTTTACCTGCTAACATTATAGACATCTGACCACATAGTTGACTATGTCTCCCTCCATTCCCTTCCAGAAGATCAGGGTTGAGGTCCGCCCTCATCTTAATGACTCCTGGATGAGCCATGTACACTACTCTGTGTGCCTCATTTAGGATCAAACTCCTCAACACGTCATACGATGGTTCGTAAATATGATTTTTAAATCTGAATAATCCATCGTCATCAAACATAAATCCTTCAAATCTTGGTATGATCATTGTGTTTTGTCCGATAAAATACTTGACCTCTTTGTACTAGTCATTGTCACATTATAAAGTTAGAATATTTTCATGTATATTCGTTTGAAGAGGCAACACCAAAATATGTGTGGTCTCTGACTTAATGCATCTGCCACTCGGTTCATTGTTCCCTCTATGTAAGTAATCTTGAAATCGTACTCTCTAAGAAATTCTGACCAACTCCATTGTCACGCGTTCATGTCACCTTGTGTAAAGATGTGTTTTATTCCACAGTGGTCCATCTTTAGTTCAATTTTTTTTCCATCAAAGTAGTGTCTCCAAACCTTCATGGCATATATAATGGCTAACAACTCCAAATCGTGCATCGCATAGTTCTCCTCATGCCTTCTCAGTTTCCTCGAGATGTAAGTGATCACTCAACCATCTTGCATCAAGACTCCACCTAAGCCTTCCTTGGATGTGTCAGTGCATAACAAGAAGTCTGCATCCATGTCAGGGACCTTTAGTATCAGTGTTGTTGTCAACAACTCTTTGAGCCTCCGAAATGCTTCACGCATTTCTTGGTCCAAACAAACTTATGGTTATTCTTCTTCAATTCCACAATCGAATTTTCTATCTTCGAAAATCCCTCGACGAACCATCGATAGTATCCTACTAAACCCATGAAGCTACACACTTCTGTGACATTCGCCGGTGCAAGTCATTTCATAATAGCCTCTACCTTAGATGGAACCACTATGATACTTTGGTCGGAGATGACATGCCCTAAGTAGTGAATCTTCGACTGATAAAATGAGCATTTGGACAACTTCTCATACAATTTATGTTGTCGCAAACACTATAGTACCAAGCACAAGTGCTCATCATTCTCCTCCATCATCCGAGAGTAAATCAAAATTTCGTCAATGAATACTTGGACGAACTTGTCCAAGTACTCACAGAACACCTTGTTCATCAATCTCATAAATACCCCTAGGTGTTTGTCAGTCCAAACGGTAAAACAACAAACTCATAATGACCAAAACCCGTCTTAAAGGTGGTTTTAGGGACGTCATCCTCCTTGATTCGTAATTGGTGATACCCTGAGCTCAAGTCGATCTTGGAAAACACCATTGCACCCTTCATTTGATCGAAGGGATCATCAATCCTTGGCAGTGGATACTGATTCTTTATCGTTTCCTTATTCAATTAATGGTAGTCAATGCAGAGTCTCCATGACCCATTCTTCTTCCATATGAAAATAACAGGTGAAGCCCATGGTGACACACTCAGACATAAAATTCCCATGTCCAACAACTCCTTTAGTTGAATTCTCAACTCCTGTAACTCTGGGGTCGGCATCTGATAAGGCGTTTTTTCTATTAGTTCAGTTCTCGAGTTCAATTCTATAGTAAAATCCAATTCCCTCTTCGATGGCCTCCCAGGTAACTCCTCCGGAAAGACGTCTGCAACTCTCTCACAACCGGTAGGTGTTCTAGACCTTTCACTACTCGTTTTTCATTTAACGCAAGGATCACATAAATCTTACATCCCTTGCACAAGATCTTATGTAAATTCAAGGAAGATATAAACCTTAGGGAAACTCCCTAGTTCCATCCTACAATCATGTGTCTATGTTCCTCATCATCGACCAAGCTCAACCGTTTCGTCTTACAGTTGAGTATCACCTCATGGGATTCCAACTAGTCAATATCCATCATGAAGTCATAAGATCCTAATATTATGACATATAGGTTGCCCTTGGTGACAGACTCTCCCAGGACAAGGGTACAGTCTGTAACCTTCCCTCCAAACTTTTGTTTTTCTCCCGAAGCCTTCTCTACAAAGATAAACTCATCTTGTTCAACTGCCTTTACCTTAATATTTTTTAGCGCTGCACCAAAAATGAAACTCTTGGTAGCATCGAGATCTATTAAAATACTAAGGGTCTGGTCAGCGATGGTACCTAAGGTCTCAAGCACAGTTGACTTGTAATCTACCTAGCGGTTATTCACTGCTACATGAATCTGATGGGCCTTGCCCAAATCTCCCACAGTAGTGGGTCCAGCTGATCTAGATGCTCTGACCCCTTCCTCTGGGCAACAATGTTGGTAATGTGGCTCCCCACAATCCAACACACTTTCTTCGGTCCAGTATTCCTAGTACCTGAAGTAGAAGATGAATGCTAAAAATAAGGCCAAACTTGAACTTCTTGACCTTACATTTCTGGGTAATTTGATGTGGAGCATACCAAAATAGCTCCAAAACGGGCCTCATACTTGGGCACTGTGTGATTTCCTTGTCACAAAGTTTTGGACTCGTTGAGCTGACGCTCAACAAATTCCTCAGAAATATACCTCTCTTAGAACTGTTCCTTGAACATTTCCCATGACACATCGTCGACGTCCATGTTCAAAAGTGGAAGGAGCATCTTCCACCATAGAAGAGTGCTCACTTTCGGTTGAAATACCACCAAGCATACCTTCATGTTGGAGGTCATAATCACGAAGTGTGAAGCACAACGCCTTGCTCCACAATCGTGCCTCGATGACACCACTATCCGCGACACTCGTGGAATCAAGAACTCAAATCTCTCGAGTTCTCAGTGGATGCTAATGGTACTAGATAGGCCACATTGTGGACCCTCATGGGTATAGGTTCCCTGGCCTCATCTCAGTACCGATCATGAATCAAGGCCCTTGACATTACTGGGAAGGGCCTTGTGAGACCATCATCATCCCTTACAACAAGCGCATTCAGCCCGAGAACTTGTTCTTCCCCTTGGGGGTTAGACTCTAAGGGTGCAAGAACTTATGAAGGTGTCACACCTCCTTCCACGAAACCACATTACGAACCTCTGAGGAATACTATAAATGGGATCACCACATGTACACGTTAAGATTTTTTTAATTAATGAAATGGATAATACTCACGGGTTTACTGCAGTGGAAATCCTGGCAACCCACAATCGCAGGGTTGAACCTGCTCTCATACCATATGTAACGAACCCTATCGTTACGACTCCAAGCAAAGCGAAAATTGCAATTTTTATTTTTTTTTCAAAAATCACATGCACAACCAATGGCTCGAAACAACCATGAATTCTCTAAAGGGGGTCATCTAAAGAAAATATTTTATTCAGAGATTTGATTGAGATAAAGTTCGTAATCCTTCTAAAGGATTTAAATAAACTCTTTGTCAATACTCATATTATTCCTCGAGGTGTTCCTATAGAAGGAACTATGTAAGGAATCCATTGGATGTTTGATAGCCTCCTGGCTTTAGCATAACATGAAGGATTCCAACAACTAGAGTGGGTATCCCTCACTAGTCAAGATATTCTTTTTAATATCAAATCACTCAAGTTAAACATTTTATTTTAAGAGAGAACTAAGATACTCACTTAGTAAAGATATTCATTTAATCTCAATCACTCAAAGGTTAAACATTTTGTTTTAAAGATAGATTAATTGATTAAATCAAATGTAGAGAATTAAACTGCAACCTTATTATAATCACGGACAACTAAGAGACATAAGGACCCAATTATGAAAAATTCATAATAGACATTTAAGGAACCAAATATGACAATTTCATAAGAAACAACTACTTCAAATACCAAAAGAGTGCTATACATTGATACTAAAATATTAACAAAAACAAATATCCCCAAATACGAAAACGATGTGGTAATGTTTAACATTTAATGCCCAAAAATGAAAACATACTAGTATTCGATAGTTCAAGTTCATTCCTAGAACCCTAAAGGAGAACTTCAAATGTTTCAAGCCTGAAAAGATATTAATCTAAAAAATGTGTAAGTAGACTACGCATTGAAGTGATAGGTAATATCGCAGCCAAATATACATAATAAACTAAAATTTCACTCAAATTAAGGTAAAATAAAGTATGGTCACATTCAAAAGATCAAGAAAGATGTAGGTAATTTCGCAGAGTAACTCCGCCATCAGTGAGTATTTTTGCAGAGGAAAAGCATAGGCAAGGATATAGGGGATCAATCCATCATGAAACGGATGAAATCACAGAACAAAACTAGAAAATTGTTGGGTTACAAATAAGAAGGAGTGTATCACTGCGTCATCTAAACGACTCACTGTCATCACAAACACTCACTGTGAAAGCCAAATAATGGCTGGAAAACAATGAAAGAAAAAGAAGATATAGACGGAACATAAAACGTAGCCTTGTCCTTTCATTCTGAAATGCAGTCTGATAATACATAGTCGGGTATACACAGTCAACATAGAAATCAAATTGCTGACCCATCATTTAAAACGTCACCATTCATAGGTAGAGTTATTACATCTATGAAATGAAAACACAGACTGTCATTACAATTTAAAAGAGTAGTCCTTAATGGTAATCAGTCTGTTCAACATCCATAGTTAATTCAATGAGCATTACCAAGTCTAAAAATATAACAGTGATTAGTCTTTACCTAGATTCCCGCACACATCCCACCAATAAAATCTCTGACCATTTATCAAATTTTGAATTCTGAAAACATATGCATCCATCCTGAATTGATCTGATGCGTACAGGAATATTGAGATGAGAAAAAAAACAACCAAATCAATTTCATTACAGAAAATCATAATCTCAACCTTTCATCTCAACGCTAAGGAAAATAATGACCTTGGGTATCCTCATAAACTTGGTATGAGGATATCAACGTTCATCTTACAGATTTATAGGTGATATCCAGACCTTATATACTGGACTTGTACACAGAGTTATAATGAGATTAGAATGAGATTATTGTGCATTAAAGGAAATTAAATGCAAATAAGGATAGTGGATCACAACCATAATGATATCGTTGTAGTACATTACACTGTCATAATAACCGCCATGATAACATTCTTGTAATAAAAGTTAAAATTCACGAGAAATTAAAAGGATAAAAATCATTGCCGACAGATGGGTAAATCTGTAGTCAACACTGGTAATAATCGCAATCTAAAATATTAAGCAATACAACAATCAACAATGCAGGGTAAAATTGAGTAAAAAAAAACGAATGCAGCCATGTGCAAAAATGAATGCAATGCCAAGAGATAATTCTACGTGAGAAGTAAAATCGCTAAGAGAAAAGATGGGTAAATTGCCTAGAATTTGGCGGTGTGGAGGTTGAGTAAGGACTCCAAGGAAACATCAAAGACAAGAATACATAGGATAACACAGATGAAATCAACCACCAGAACACAAATGTAAACAATCGCAACAAGGCACAAGACAATCACTCAATCAGGATCAATCAACAGGGGTAGACGACTGGGCAACACATCCTTCGCTCACCATCCACGCACAAAAAAGCAGGGCATTGGGATATATAGGTCTATTAACACTGAAGTGACAACCATCGATTTGGCTCCTCGCCGACTATTCAGGCGTGGACTGATGAACTAGGGATGATGACCAAGTACAAGGCACTAACTCTTCACAATAAATCAATAAAATCAATAGGACAGTCATTGCATTCAGGGATCGAAATCCAAGGGAATCAAGTCAAGCAACAAGCTTAAGGCTAAGGGAAATTAAGTTCTCGATTACATTGCTAAGTCAACACCTTCTGACATAATTTAAAGTAAAGAAATTAAAGCTCCAAATCAACAGTAATATACTATGCAAAACCAAAGCTTGCGTACCGTAGCCCAAGGTGACCACTGTGATTCAATGTCCCATGTGCTTTGTGCCGCTCCCTCTTGTCGATTTATGAGAATTCACTAGTACCTCCTAGCAAAAGCTAGGGGTACTCTTCTTCCCCCTTAGCCCCCCGAGCCACAAAGGGGCCACACACACTAAACCAAAGAACATGTAGCTCCCAACTCACCTCACAAGGCCAAGCTATCACTCCTCACCGAGATGGGTATCCCAACTCCCACAAGCTAAGTCAGTCAAGTCTAAAATTCTGCAGCGTAAAGTTACGCATCAAAAAGGATATCCATCCCTCTTCTCCTCACTCCATTATATAGAATTTCTAAGTCATTTATTTGCCAAATTCAACCACCAGAACACATATGTAAACAATCACAGCAAGGCACAAGACAATCACTTAACCAGGATCAATCAATAGGGGTAGACGACTGGGCAACGCATGCTTCGCTCATCATCCACCTATAGAAAAGCAGGGCATTAGGATATATAGGTATATTAACACCGAACTGACAACCATCGATCTGGCTCCTCGTCGACTATTCAGGCGTGGACTGATGAACTAGGGATGATGACCAAGTATAAGGCACTAACTCTTCACAATAAATCAATAAAATCAATAGGACAATCACTGCATTCAGGGATCGAAAGCCAAGGGAATCAATTCAAGAAGCGAGCTTAAGGCTAAGGGAAATTAAGTTCTCGATTACATTGCTAAGTCAACACCTTCTGACATAATTTAAAGTAAAGAAATTAAAGCTCGAAATCAATAGTAATATACTATGCAAAACCAAATCTTGTGTACCATAGTCCAAGGTGACCACTATGAGTCGATGTCCCACATGCTCTGTGTCGCTCCCTCTTGCCGATTGCTGAGAATTCACCGGTACCTCCTAGCAAAAGATAGGAGTACTATTCTTCCCCCTTAGCCCCCCAAGCCGCAAAGGGGCCACACACACTAAACCAGAGAACATCTAGCTCCCAACTCACCTCACAAGGCCGAGCTAACACTCCTCACCAGGATGAGTATCCCAACTCCCACAAGCTAAGTCAGTCAAGTCTAAAATTTTACAGTGTAAAGTTACGCATCACAAAGGATATCCATCCCTCTTCTCCTCACTCCTTTATATAGAATTTCTAAGTCATTTCTTTTCCAAATTCCCATTTAATTTATTGTTTAATAATTTAATTCATAAAACTCCTCCCCGTACATGTGTCACCCATCCCCTTCTTTGCACCAGAATTTAATTTCATTAATTATTTAATTTCTCATATTTCCCTCACCCACCTAAAAGAATTCCTAGAATCGCTCCTAGGTGTCCCCATATTCCCTCACACAATTTAATGACTTACCCCCTTACTAATTTACTAGTTGAACTCAATTTAGAAAGTTCTTAAAGGCATGATTCCTTGCTAAGTTGGTCATTCTGCTTTTTCCTTATGTTTCCCTTTTTCTTTGTGTTTCCCCCTTTTTCCCTTATTTTCCTAATTATTTTAAATTTCCCTCATTCCCTTTTTATCTAAACTCAAATTAGTAAGTGTAGAAAATTATCCATTTCCCCCCCCCTTTTCTTTTTAATTAATAAATTTTAATTAGCATGTGTACCAAAACAATCATTTCCCTTTTAAAATTTTAAATCCCTCAATAATTTTATTTTAATAATTTAATCAAGTTTCTTACCCCCATTTCATCACATGTTTAATGATCATTATTATTATTTTTATTTTTTATTTTTACCGCAAGTATTACTTTATACCTAGATTTTAATTTTCGAGGCTCGACGACATTTTATTAAGGAAATTGTTTTTAAATATTTCTTATCATGTTATTCATTCTAAGGCCATCTAGGTTTATTCTCTTATTAGTTAAGAATGCGATGTGCCCTTCAGGACTCACTACGTTCTCCAAGGGTGCCACTCACCTCATTTTGTTTCCCTTATGCAACGTGCCCTTCAGGACGCACTACGTTTTCCAAGGGTGCCACTCGCCTATTTCTGGTTTTATTGCATGACATGCCCTTCAGGACGCACTATGTGCTCCAAGGTTTCCACTCACATCTTTCTATTTTTCTTGTGCGATGTGTCCTTCAGGATGAACTACGTGCTCCAAGGGTGTCACTCACCTCTTTCCATTTTTCTTGCACGACGTGCCCTTCAGGATGCACTACGTTCTCCAAGGGTGCCACTCTCATCTTGAATGACTTGGTAGACATCAAAAACCCCTAGAGTCAATACTCCRCCAGGTGATCTTGTGGGAGACTAAGGGCCTCTAAGGAATAAGGCCCCTGCCTTATTGCGTKCCCYTTAGAATCATCGTGAGCAACTATYGCAGTCTGCCATCATGGCATCGTGGGTCTTCTTGAAGTAGGTAGTCATTAACCTATAGTTAGAGACACGATGGGAGTGCTAGTAGGTTGTGGCAGGGATGTTGTCCACACCTTTCCCTCAACATCTCTTGTAGTCATGCGTAACCCTCTACTCCACATGTGAGTCTGGTCGACAAGCTAATACCAGCCTGCATCATCAATGAATCGTGTCAGAAATCATATCCATAATCATAACATCTAATCAGATGCACAAATGTCAGATATACAACAATCAAACCCCAATTTTCCACTCCTTGACTTGATCTGGAGTCCAAGGGTTTCATTGATGCATCAACATCCTCAAGGTCCAAATTCCTGCACACTCGGGAAAACCGAGTCAGTAGCACCTGTCTATGTCAATACAACAACATAACATGTCACCAATCCATAATGCCTCATAATAATAATCAAACGCCTAATAGTATAATAATCTGGACCACTTGCAAGTAAGTGTCCTCAAAGAATAAGTTCGTTCAGTGCACACAAGAGCGGGATGTTACAATAAGATGTATGTCTTTCTTAAAAATTGGATTTCAATGTACTACAAGTAGCGTTAGAGCTAACCTTTCTAGAGATAGTTAAAATGTAATTCTATTTGCCCATTATATTATAATTTAATTCAATATTGTTAAACAAACAATAATACTTTCATAATTATTTCCACCTTCGTTGGAGGAAGGGATGAAATTATTTTATGCTAGACAAAGAGATGAGATGGTTATATTTGACTAACAACTAATTAATTATTATAATTAGGGTTAGATATATTAGAGTTAGAGTTAGGGTTATATTAATTATTTAATTACATTTATTAGAGTTAGAGTTAGGTTATATATTAGATTGGAAATACAATATATAATTATAATATATAGATATTCCATTTATATTATCTTATTTTCTTTCTATATTTTATAATGAAATAAAATTTTCATCCAAATTAATTTATATTATATAATTTGTATTATATTATCAACCTATTTAATTTATATTGTATTATTTAGAGATTCAATTTATATTATTTTTTATATCATCTTTATATATTATAGTTATAAATATAATCTTGATTTATATCAACATTGGTTTTGGATTTATTGTTACAAAAATTATTTTTTTAATTCTCATTTGTTTTTATGTGTCATTTTTATTTAATAATTGTTTTAAATTCCAATTATAAAATATATTTAAAATTTTATAAATAAAACATAAAATAAAAGTATTTATAAATAACTCATAAAACATTAACACTAACATAAAACACTAACACAATATAGAATATCAAGAAAAAATATATATTGTATATTTTAAAACAAATGTCTAACCCTATATTGTATATTAATAGAAGGACAACATTATATATTTTTATTGACATTAAGATAATTTCTATTTATAAAAAATATAAATATATTTCATATCTTCATGATAGATTTCATTATAAAAAGTTTATTTTTGATGAAAATTTTATTTCATAATAAAATATAAAAATAAAACAATATATAAAAGGAAAACTTCATGGTATGAAATAATCTATGACCATTGTGACACTGAAAGGGTTTAAGATAAAAATAAATTTCTCGTAGAGTTACTTTGTATGAACACATTATTTGTATGAATATATAGACAAAATATATCACACTTAGTCATAAATGGATTTCAGTTAAATATTTTAATATTCTAAATTATAATTTCTTTTAACCCCTTTCTTTTTGTTATCCCAACAATCAAAATTTGCAACACCAAAAAGCGGAATGCATAAATGCATACTCTAATTTTATATCCACATGTTTGGAAGAGAGAGATTTTATAGTTCAAGATCATAGTCTATCAATGTCCTTAGAAAATGTATGATTCTAGGTTTCATTCTATTTAATATGCATCAGTTCAAAGTTCCCATATTCTTTGCAAAGGAAACACACAGTTTTTTTTTTTATTACTTTTCCAAAACTTCCTTCTCGGAATATCTCGAACACAAACCAAGATCTTCATACGATGAAAATGCCTCGACATTAAAATATGAAAAACAAAAGTTGGGTTTACAATGTGATGAACATAGTAATGTTAAACACGTCGAGCATAGTAACATTGCACAATAATGAACAAAGTAACATTGGAATGTGATGAATATATTAACATCTCAATCGTCTCAACATAGTAATGTCACAATGTGATCAACATAAACTGATGTCGGAATGTGACAAACATAGACATGTTGTCGCAATGTGGATATTAATGTCACAATGTGACATTCATAAATAGACGTTGTAATGTGTCACACATCGATTTGTCATTGCAATGTGACAAATTTTTTAAAACATCATAATGTGTCGAACATAGTAACGTTGCAATCTACCAAAAATAGTAATGTCTCAATGTGACAAACATATACATATGAACATATTAATGTTCAAATCTATCAAACAGAGTAATGTCACACACTAACGAACATAGTAACGTTGCAATTTGACAAACATAATAATGTTGCAATAAAATAAATATAGTAATGTCTCAATGTGATGAACATAAAATGAAGTCACATTGTAACAAACATACGCATGTCATCGCAATATGAAAAACATAAACATGCATTGCAATGTGTCACATATTTCCTTATTGTTGCAATGTGATGAACATTTCCTCACATTGCAATGTGACAGACATATCTCAATGTTGCATTGTAACAAACACAATAACATTTCAATCTACCAAACATAGTAACGTTACAATGTGATGAACATATACAGACAACTCAATGTGACGAACATATACAAAAATTTCAATGTGACAAACATATCCCTATCATCGTACTATTAAAAACATAAACAAGCATTGCAATGTGATGAAAATAACATTATCGTCGCAATGTGAGAAACATATCATTGTGTTGCAATGTAATGCACATATCCCTATGTCGCATTCTCATAGAAATTTCCAAATGTTGTAATGGGATGAACACATCCTATTTTCACAATGTTATGTACACAATCCACTATCACAATGTGACAAACATAGAACAACAATCCAATGAGATGAAAATTATTGACGTTGCTATGTGACGAACATAACCCGTTGTCAGACTATGAAAACCCTATTTTAAAACCATAATGTGAGAAAAAAAAAACCTTCTTCATAATTTGAGTACTATAACCTTACAATGCCATGTGACATTACAATGTGATGAATAAAACATGATCAACATTGCAATGTAGTAGTGCCATTGTACACTTTGGTTAAACATAATCAACATGGCCCACCATAATTAGATCCACATGGTGGATGAAGGTTATCCATGAGCATGGTAAACCATCATAAACCCAGATCAACCGTATTCAACCATCGTCATGGTCAACCATATTCAACCATGTTGAAGGACAACCACGATCAACTATAGTCAACCTTTCATTCCCAAAGTCAACGAAGGTCTGTCAAACTTAACCATGGTCATGGTAAACCATTGTTAACCATGGTCATTTCCAATTAATGTATTAATGTATTAATAATTTAATACTTTATTACTAATGTATAAATACTTTAATAATATATCTCTTAATGTATTGATAACTTCTTTTTTAAGAAAGAAAATGTAAATTTATTCATTCGAAGAGAGAACATTTACATTTTGTTGAAAACATGGGAGATCCATCTTTTTTTCTGAGACATGTGATCTCAAATAAATAACCATAAAACTCCATCAAAGTAGTACATCCCAGATGGAAAATACTGATGTTCCCAAAATATACAAAAAGTTTCAATGTATAGGCCTATATAACTTAACAAAAGATTCTAAAAAAGTGAGTCCTTTTATAAACCAACATGATCCACATAAATTGATCTAGTAGATAGTCGATTATGTAGATAGATCAAGTGATGCAAGAGAATCTCTCCGCATCATCCAGTCGGCCAGCCAGCCACGTCAACAAATTCAAATTGCGTGATGAAGAGAGGCGTAGTCCTCATTTAAAATTTAAATGAATGTAAATTAAATTTTTAGGCTGTTGAGCCATAGAGTCATGCCTTTGTGCAGGCATTGGGGTAGAACGGCCTTAAATGTTTCTAAGACTGATATCTAGATCCGATTTGTGGACTAGACAACCCATTCAAAGTAATTGAATAGGGTAGGTAGATTGGAGGGAAGAGCTCGAAGATCCCCTCAGGTAAAAAGAGATTAGTATCTCATTTTGTAAGAGAGAGATAGGAGGATAGAAGAGGATCTATGAGTAGAGGGTAGAAGAGAAGGAGTTGAAACCTCGTTACAGGTCGTGCTCAGGAACACCTTGTAAAATACAGGCGTTTTCCATATTTAATACAAATAGCATTTTTTCCTGCATCTTTCATGTGTTGAATGAATGTCTGTGAGTGTTCTTTATATGATATGAATGTATGATGTAGATGTATGTTGTAGGTTTGCATTTGCAGGAGTTGGTAAAATACAGGCTTGAGAGGTCTTTGAGGCTTCACACCAGGAGGGTGTGACAGAACGCTGTGGGTTCTGATAGTCGTGCATAGAAGGCACATTTTTGAATTCTGCGGGTTCATACAAAGACATGTTGCGGCACAAGAACTAGAATCAACAAATTAGAAAAGACCTGTGAGGTTGTTGAACACCTCGGAAGGCAAGGCTGTGTAGGAGAGACACAGCTGCAGACAGAAGCTCTGAGGAGTTATGTGAAGCTCTGCCAGGTGGGCATTGAGCCAGTTCAAGGAGTGCACAAAGGGAGAACTCTGTCGAGAGTTCACTGAAGAAACATAATCACTAAGGATTATGAGAGCTCTGCCAGGAGGGCATTGAGTAGGGGCATAAGGTGCATAGAAGAGTACAAAACTATTGGATGTTCTGTAAGAAGACACTCTGCCAAGAGGCATTGAGACAGTGTGCAGGTTAGCCTAGAGAAGAAGCAGAGAGTTGTGTTGCGTATATGATTTCATGTTTGAGTTTGAAGTCTGGAGGAAGTAGGAATGAGTTTCAATTGTTTCTCTATCTGAGCAAGAGTTCCTGGAAGGAGTGCAGTTGAAGTGTCTGCAAGGAGTGCGTTGACAAAGGACTCAGGTAGTTTAGCTTTTGTTCTCATTCACACAAAACTGCAATTGGGCACAGGAGCCGTGCAAGGAGTACGTAGGCCAAGTGAAGTCTCAGGGTTGTGAACCTGAGTAAAGCATTGAGAGACTAGTGCTGCAGGTGTGTGCAGGGTCGAAGAAAATTCAGCACTTGGAAGTGTCTGAAGATTTGCCACAAGGAGTGCGCGCAAGATTCTTCCCTAAGACTCGGAGTTATAAGAAAGCTCAAGAGGTATAGGACCTTCGAGTAATCACCAAAGTGAAGCATAGGAAGATTTTGCCTTAGAGTGTTTAGCAGGCGCTGCAAGTTTGCATGTGGGCTGACAAGTTTTCACAAAGGAATGCTTGGTCCATTTCGCAGAAATCATCAGGAAGGACGGACGGTCGGAATTCTCGGAGGAGAATTCGTGAATTTTCGTTCAACGTTAGATCTCACGGAGGATCAGGGGAGATATGGTGATTATTCCCGAGAGGTTCAAAGATCAGGAGGGGCAGGACCATAGATCCAAGCCATAAGGGTCGTTGGATTTACACGTGGATACGTGCATTGGGGTTTCATGGGTGGAAGTCCCATAAACATTGTAACGGGAATCGTGATATCCTGAAAGTTAAGAGGATTGTGTGGGCCACAGCGGAGTCAGCGAGTGGACAGGTGGCACGTTGTTTTGGAGTTTCATGGAGTGAAGACATGAACTCTTTTCATTAGGATTCGTGATATTGCGAACTCCGAAATGCCGATGGAGTGAGGTAGCGTTGAAAAGTCAAACTCGTGCATGTACCAGAGTTTCGGCGAATCGAGATTCGGGAGTCAGGGAGACAAATTCCTCGACATTGCGATCGCCAAAATTATGATATGGAAAATCCCAAAAGGAAAAGGAAAAGGTCAGCGTTGACTGTTGTCGGGCTTCAGGAATTCAAGAGACCAACGCTCAACCACTGGATTCATGAAGTTATGACGTCCGATATCCCAAGCGTAAAGAGGGGATCCCGTGAGAGTTTTTTGTGGGTGCAGATTTCCTGATAGGGAAATAGAAGAGTTGTTTAGAGTTCTTCGGGCCAGTAGTAAATGAAAGATCATGTGCTGACGTGGATCTTCCGACCTGCGGGTTGTGAGGTTTTGTGCGTCGACGTTAGTTTGGTATCAGACCCTGATTCTTGTTTGTGTATTTTAGGCGAGGGAGGCATAAGAGATAAAGAGCTCTCTGATACACTGCATCAAGTGGTATCATAGCATGGATTCTGTTTGTACGTTGCAGATAGAAGGAGCAGGAAGAAGACAGAGCATTGAGGACTCTGTAGATGATCACTTGTAGATGAGCAACAGGTTTTCCAGGATTACGATCGGAGACAGTAACATGGCCACTGAAGGCCATATATATGCTAAAAGGAAAATCCCAGAGCTAATGAGCACAACCAAAAGGGAAAAAGAACTTGTCGACATCAGGGAAAGAATGGAAAAGATTGAACTACGGATGCAGAAAAATACCAAGTCAGGATGGGTATATGAATGGCCCATGAGGAAGCCAAAGGTAAATTGGCCAGTCAAGGAGTTGATGGTCATAAGACATCGAAGGTTGTTAAAAGGATCATTGAGGCATGTTGAAAATCTTGACAGACCTGAGGAAATGGTTCAGATATGTGAACCAGAGACTGGGAAAATTCTCGATGAAGAGAACAAAATGGGATCAACTGAAGATATCAAGAACTGTCAGGAGGGCAGAGAGGAAATTCCAAATTTCCAGGCGGTCAATGAGTTGAGATCTCTACGGGATCTCATAGACTGTCATGAGGATAGCCAAGGAATTTCACATTGCCAACTGGGCAATGATATGAGGTCACTGCGGGATCTCGAAGACTGCCAGGAGGGTAATAGAAGCATCCCATATTTCTATATGGGCAGGGATGAGAAGATGAGACTATCTGAGGGTCTCATGAACTCAGAAGTGAATCGGCATCAGCCCGAGGAGCTGACAGAATAGGTGATTCCATAGGTGGATTTAGATCAGCAGGTGCAACTGACAGAGAAGGAAGATTCATGTGGTTTACTAAGCCATGTGAATGAAGATGATGACAAGTCAAAAACTTTCACCATCCGAGAGGACAATCTGAGGAGCCTTATAATGATTGGGGGAATCGAGATATTCCTACCACTTTCCCAAGAGGAGGCAAAAATCTGGGTTGTAGATGCAACAACCATAGAAGAAGAACAACCAGTTGTGACTATCAAGGAAGAAGAATTTGAGCAGATATCTGAAGCTGCCCAAGAAGAAGAGGAGAATGAGCATTCTGAGGAGTGTCTCAATTCTTTCAGCCAAGAATTTGAGGGAGATGCAGCACTAAAGATGACAGTAGAAGAAGTAGAAGAGGATGATGAACATTCCGAGGAATGGCTCAATATTTTCAGCTAGGAGACTGAAAAGACTGCAACCTGGGAGTTTGCAGCAGAGGAAGAAGCAAACATCATTAGTTTTACTGATCTGTATGAGAATATAGAAGCCTTGGAGAGAAGGGTGAAGGTGCAGGGCATGCACATCCAACAGGTGAAGTTGGAAGCTGATGAAGGAGGCGTGGGAGATCAATGTGATCTGCCCATGTGCCGAAAATTTTTGCAGCCGAGGAGAATGCATGAACAAGGCCATCCATTGGAGTAGCTGGATGAAGTGATTGACATGATCAGAGAGTTGATGATCTGGTCAGCAGAAACTGTCAGTGAGGAGAACTTGAACATAAGGAGAGAAGCAGCAACAACGCAGAAGAAGTAGCGGCAATAGGGAGATGGAGTAGATGAACAACCCCAGAGGATGATTTGGGATCTAGGAGTATTTGAACAAATGAGATGGGAGGCTCATGAGAAGGAGCTCATGAATTTTTCAACTGAGGAGTATAATGCAGGAGAATCTCTCCGCATCAGCCAGTCGGCCATCCAACCACGTCAACGAATTCAAATCACGTGATGAAGAGAGGCCCAGTCCTCATTTAAAATTTGAATGAATGTAAATTAAATGTTTAGGTTTTTGATCCATAGAGCCATGCCTTTATGCAAGCATTAGGGTAGAACGACCTTAAATTTTTGTAAGGCTGAGATCTAGATCCGATTTGTGGACTAGACAACCCATTCAATGTAATTGAATAGGGTAGGTAGATTGGAGGGACGAGCTCGAAGAGCCCCTCAGGTAAAAAGATATTACTATCTCATTTTGTAAGAGATATCTAGGAGGATAGAAGAGGATCTGTGAGTAGAGGGCATAAGAGAAGGAGCCGAGACCTTGCTACAGGCCGTGCTCAGGAACACCTTGTAAAATATAGGCGTTTGCCATATTTAATACACATAGCATTTTTTCCTTCATCTTTCATGTGTTGAATGAATGTCTGTGAGTGTTATTTATATGATATGAATGTATGATGTATATGTATGCTGTAGGTTTTCATTTGCAGGAGTTAGTAAAATACAGGCTTGAGAGGTCTTTGAGGCTTCACACCAGGAGGGTGTGACAGAACGCTGCGGGTTCTGATAGCCGTGCACAGAAGGTGCATTTATGAATTTTGTGGGTTCAGACAAAGACGTGCTGTGGCACAAGAAATTTAATCAACAACTCAGAAAATACCTGTGAGGTTGTTGAAAACCTCGGAAGGCAAGGCTGTGTAGGAGAGACACAGTTGCAGACAGAATCTCTGAAGAGTTTTGTGAAGCTCTGCCAGGTGGGCATTGAGCCAGTGCAAGGAGTGCACAAAGGGAGAACTCTGCTGAGAGTTCACTGAATAAACATAATCACTAAGGATTCTAAGAGATCTGCGAGGAGGGCATTGAGAAAGGGCATAAGGTGCATAGAATAGTACATAACTATTAGATGTTCTGTAAGAAGACACTCTGCCAGGAGGCATTGAGACAGTGTGCATTTTAACCCAGAGAAGAAGCAGAGAGTTGTGTTATGTATATGATTTCATGTTTGAGTTTGAAGTCTGGAGGAAGTAGGAATGAGTTTCAATTGTTTATCTATCTGAGAAAGAGTTCATGCAAGGAGTGCAGTTGAAGTGTCCGCAAGGAGTGCATTGACAAAGGACTCAGGTAGTTTAGCTTTTGTTCTCATTCACGCAGAACTGCAGTTGGGAACAGGAGCCGTACAAGGAGTGTGAAGGCTGAGTGAAGTCTCAGGGTTGTGAACCTGAGTAAAGAATTGAGAGACTACTATTGCAGGTGTGCGCAGGGTCGAAGGAAATTCATCACTTGGAAGTGTTTGAAGATTTTCTGCAAGGAGTGCGCGTAAGAGTCTTCCCTAAGACTCGGAGTTATAAGAAATCTCAGGAGGTATAGGACCTTCGAGTAATCACCAAAGAGAAGCACAGGAAGTTTGTGCCTTGGAGTGCTTAGCAGGTGCTGCAAGTTTGCGTGTGGGCGGACAATTTTTCACGAAGGAATACTTGGTCCATTTCGTAGAAATCATCACGAAGGATGGATGGTCAGAATTCTCGAAGGAGAATTTGCAAATTTCTTTGGGCCGTTAGATATCACAGAGGAGTAGGGGAGATATGGTGAGTATTCCTGAGAGGTTCAAAGATTAGGAGGGGCAGGACCATAGATCTGAGCCATAAGGCCGTTGGATTTACACGTGGATATGTGCATAGAGGTTTCGTGGGTGGAATTCCCGTAAACATTGTAACGGGAATCAAAATATTCCTATACGCGATATCCTGAAAGTTAAGAGGATTGTGTGGGCCACAGCAGAGTCAGCGAGTGGATAGGTGGCACGTTGTTTTAGAGTTTCATGGAGTGAAGTTTCATGGTAGCATTGAATAGTCAAACTCACGCATGTATCGGAGTTTCGGAAAATCAGGATTTGGGAGTCGAAGAGACAAATTCCTCGACATCACGATCGTCGAAATCGCAATAGGGAAAATCCAAAAAGGAAAAGGAAAAGGTCAGCATTGACTATTGTCGGGCTTTGGGAATTCAAGAGACCAACGCTCGACCATAGGATTCGTGAAGTTGCGAAGTCCGATCTCCCAAGCGTAAAGAGGGGATCTCGTGAGAGTTTGTTGTGGGTGCAGATTTATCGATAGGGAAATAGAAGAGTTGTTTAGAGTTCCTTGGGCCAGTAGTAAAGGAAATATCTTGTGCTGACGTGGATCATCTGACCTGTGGGTTCTGAGGTTGCGTGCGTCGACGTCATCAAGAATATAATTCTCTGTCATAAAATGCCTCTGAAGCTCCATGCATTTAGTATTTTCTCCAATTTTTCTATCACCTAAGTCCAATCAAACGTTTTGTAGCAATTTGTCTTCAGTTGAAACCCCAAATATTTTAATCCTAAATAAATATCCTTTACTTTGAAAGGGAAATAGACTAATCGTAGTGATCCATATTTTATGAGGAGAAAAAAATGAATATAGATATATATATTATTAACACATAGATACAATGAACAATAACGAAGATACAATAAATAATGGCTTCTATTCAATAAATAAATACATTGAAACTATAAAATGCGAACTCAAACAAGCTTTCTAGAATGGTGGCGACTTATATCTGAGAAGAGATGTGACGGTTGTGCTCATTCGCAAGAAGATGAGTACAATGAGTCTCCAAAGGATTTTTTTAAGAACCAAATATCAATATAGAATAGAAAAACCTTAGAATAAGTACTCAACGCCTTGAAAAAGAGATAATTTCAGATAAGCCTCTTCGAGGGGG